>JAJOOI010005051.1:0-28692 GCA_029582585.1 Solanum bukasovii
AACAAAATTGAATAATGAAGAACCAAATTTACTAACTCTTTTGCTCTTCGTTAGTAAACTTACCAACAATATTCCAACCGAAAATTGGTTGGTGAATTTACCAACGAAAATTAGAAGGTGACATTTCAACAATTGCCAACAAGTTGTTTATGTGTTTCCAACTGAATTTTAGTCAGTAATATTACCAACTAACTGAAATGGGTTGGTAAAAATTAGTGACAAGCTTTTTAGCAACGGATTAACATTAGTCGGTATTCAGTTGGAAAATTCATTTGCTAACCAATTTAATCAATTTACCAACCGATAATTTTGTTGGCAATTCAGGGGTTTTTTGTAGTGTATGTAAGTCAATTGTTGTAACAGATGAGTCATCTGTTGCAACAGGTAACTCATCTGTTGCAACAGGTAACTCATCTGTTGTAATAAATGACTTACATGTTGGGACAAACTTCTGATTCTGTCCCAACTTGATCTGATACTGTAATATATATCCAACGGATAAGCCATCTGCTGCAACAGATAACAGATGACTCATATGTTGCAATAAATGACTTATCTGTTGGGACAAACTTCTGATTTTTCCTAGCTTGGCATGGTACTGTAATATGTATCCAACATGTAAGCTCTTTGTTGTAACAGATGAGTCATCTGGTGCAGCAGATGACTTATCGATTGCAATAAATGACTATCTGTTGGGACACGATTCTGATTATATCCCAGCTTGGCATGGTACTATATACAACAGTCAAGCTAAATGTTGTAACAGATGACTTACCTGTTGGATACGCGATTGTAAATTATTGAAAAATTACTCAAAATACCAAAATGAGAAATTAGACTAAAAATCATCAATTTACTTACCAAAATTACCTATGATGTAATGCACAATGATATAAGTGTCACACCTTTTTTTCGCACGGCGGACGGGATTTTTTTAATCTAAGTGACGGTATTGATTAGAAATTATTTTAATTTTTTCAGAGTCGCCACTTGGAATTAAGTTATGGTGTTTCAAGTCACCTTTTTGTTTAATCTCTAATCAAAAGGAAATGACTCTTTGTTTTGATCTGCGAACTAGAAATTCGGGTAAGGACTTCTGTTGACCAAGGGGAAGGTATTAGGCATCCCTTGAGTCCCGTGATTCTAGCACGGTCGCTTTTATTGACTTATAATTGTTTTAATTATCTTTTGGATATATTTTTATAGGCCATGATTTGCTCGCATTTTTTATTTGTTGAACTTTTATTTGGTCTCGACTTAGATACGTAACCACATTCTTGGTCTTGATATTTAGAGACATAACTGTCTTCTTTGCATCACACTTAATAATCTTATTATTGGGCAAGGTGCATCACTGCATCCTTGAGTTTATTTTAATTGTCTCAAAAAAAGATGTGCAACCGCATTTTTAATCGAAACAAATATTTTTAATGTGTGTCTAAAATTTCGTCTAATTATTAAAAAAAATATATTTTCTCCCTTATAAATAAAACCAATAAAGTAAAATAAATGTTGAGGATACAATATATAATTCTGACATCATTCCTATATTTTTTATTTTTATATTTTATAAAATATTTTAATTACTCTTAAAATTAATGCCAAAATTAAGCATACATTTTTAATCCAACAAAATAATAATGAATTGTAAAAATAACTCTCATCTTTGTTTGATAAAATAAAAAAAATGACAATAATTTCATTGAGCCTAAAAATCCCTACTTTATAATTATTAACATATAAATCAAGACAGTAACTAAGGAATAAAAATAATCACCAATTAAAGTTATCTTCACTCATTAAATAAGATACCACGCTTAACCAATTATTCATTTCAATTAAATTATAAATAAAACAAAACTATAATAAAACTAATCATATAATTACATCAAATTCCATAAATAAATTAAATATTTAAGGCAAAGTTATACCTCAAATGAAGAAAATAAGTACCGCGAAATCTTGATCGAAACTCGATTAAAACACCCACAAATCTCTTGTAGATTGTATGGAGTGATGTATGTATTGTGTTGATATGAAGATAAAGAATAAGTAAGAAAAGATATGAATGTGTTGGTAAATTTTAGAACGAAGAATAAAATAAAAATGGAGTTTTTACCTATTCTTTTTCTCGTGACTTTGTGTGCAGCGTGTGTGTGTTGTTGTTTTTTCTGGTTTCTTTTTCTCCCTTTTCTGTACGTTTTTGTGTATTACTTTTTTGTTTTTTCTCCTTTTTTTCTACGTTTTTGTGTATTGCTGTTAATATAGTAGTGTAGTGGTGCAGTGTGTAGGTATATAGTGGTGATGTACGTGTGTGGGGGGAGTGTTTTAGTGGGGTGTGTATTGGGTGAGTGGGATAATGGGAAGATGTGAATAAGGGTAATGGTAAGTTTTTTTTTTCCAATTAAATATAATAAATATTAGCTAATAAAAATACAAGAATAAATGAATAGCTATTCTAAATTATAATTAGGAAATACTAGTTTATTATTAAATATAAATTAAAAGAAAATATATATTTTTGTTATTTTCAAATCTTTTAAATAAACTTACTAAAATAAGACAAATTAAAATATCTAACTTAGACATAAAAGAAATATTTAAGAAATAAAAATAGTATAAAATTTTATGTTCGGTCAAAAATTACGTGTCTACAGTTTGCCCCTCTTTGACTGGAAACAAGAAGTGTTTTCAGACAAAGAAGTAGATAACGTGACAAATTTTGACCGGACTTGTATTTGAAAATAAAATAAAATTGTGCGATTGAGTCTTGGTTTTGGACATCCTACATATCCCGGGTTATAGGGGAATCAGGTCACATGTAGTTTAAGGAGATAGGTGATGAGTTGGAAGTTAAGTGAGGTTCCATCGAGGCTCCAGGTCGCGGCACTTATCCTTAATTACGTAAAAAAATAAAAATAAAACTAATAGTCAAAAAGAAAATAAAAGTACAAGCTCCTATCTATGCGCTTCTCTTGAGTCTTCACTTGTGTCACTTTGAGATATCATCTTGATTTTTGTGAGTATCTTGATCTTGAATGGATTCGATACTTAACTTGCCACTTAGAGTGAGTTTTTGGCACTCTTCGAAATGACAATTTGAATATGTTTTTGAATGACTGCATGTTTTCTTGATCAAAAGCTGAATAGAAAAAGATGTGAGGAAATCAGGCTGCTACATGCATTGAATAAGCTGATTCTGGCTATCATGGGATTGATTATTCTGAAAAGAATTGAAACTTTGTTCTTGAATTTCAAATTCATGTATCGCTTGAAGAAACCTGAAAACCATCACAAACAAAAGAAATACACAAAAAAATTTGCCCCAATTTTCATTGGAAAATTTTTGTGAGTTATTAGCAGATGTAATTTTTTTTTAAAAATAAACTCATACTAGGAAGTTTTTATCCTAGGAGAAAATAACTAAATCGCATTATGTAGGAGGGTCCTGCGAATCTCATTATGTAGGAGGGTCCTGCTAATCCCATTAGGTAGGAGGGTCCTGCTAATCTACATCTCATTGTCCAGGAGGGTCCTGCTATACTAATTCTCATTGTCCAGGAGGGTCCTGCTATACTAATTCCCATTGTCTAGGAAGGTCCCGCTACACTAATTTTCATTGTCCAGGAGGGTCCTGCTACTAATTCTCATTGTCCATAAGGGTCTTGCTATACTAATTCTCATTGTCTAGGAGGTTCCTGTTAAACTAATTCCCATTGTCCATGAGGGTCCTGCTAATCTAAATCTCATTATGTAGGAGGTTCTTGCTAAACCTAAATCTCATTATGTAGGAGGGTCCTTCTAATCTAAATCTCATTATGTAGGTGGGTCCTGCTAAACTAAATCTCATTATGTAGGAGGGTCCTGCTAAACTAAATCTCATTATGTAGGAGGGTCCTGCTAAACTAAATCTCATTATGTAGGAGGGTCCTGCTAAACTAAATCCCATTATGTAGGAGGGTCCTGCTAAACTAAATCCCATTATGTAGGAGGGTCCTGCTAAACTAAATCTCATTATGTATGAGGGTCCTGCTAATCTAAATATCATTATGTAGGAGGGTCCTGCTAATCTAAATCTCATTATGTAGGAGGGTCCTGCTAATCTCATTATATAGGAGGGTCATGCTAATCTAAATCTCATTATATAGAAGGGTCCTGCTAATCCAATTATGTATGAGAGTCCTGCTAATCTAAATCTCATTACGTAGGAGGGTCCTGCTAATCCCATTATGTAGGAGTCTCATTATGTAGGAGGGTCCTGCTAAACTAAATCTCATTATGTATGAGGGTCCTGCTAATCTAAATCTCATTATGTATGAGGGTCCTGCTAAACTAAATCTCATTATGTAGAAGGGTCCTGCTAATTCCATTATGTAAGAGGATTCTGCTAAACTAAATCCCATTATGTAGAAGGGTCCTGCTAATCTAAATTTCATTATGTAAGAGGGTCCTGCTAATCTAAATCCCATTATGTAGGAGGGTCCTGCTAATCTAAATCTCATTATGTAGGAGGGTCCTGCTAATCTAAATCTCATTATGTAGGAGGGTCCTACTAATCTCATTATGTAGGAGGGTCCTGCTAATCTAAATTCCATTACGTATGAGGGTCCTGCTAATCCCATTACGTAGGAGGATCCTGCTAAACTAAATCTCATTATGTAGGAGGGTCCTGCTAAACTAGTCAATTAGGGTTTATGCTATGTAGTATTTATTAGTTACTTAGATTAATCTGAAACCTCCCTCCATTCTCCCTTTTTATTTCTACTACTTCCCTTGGAAGGATTTGTTACTATTTAGAGCAATTAGAATGATGAACTCTTATAATTGTACGTGTAATTCCCATTATCCATTTCAATACAATATGAGTTCATTACAGTATAGCATACCTAATAAGAGAATAGTTTCTGGATATGTTTTGAATATGCTAGCAATAATTATCTACTTTCTATCTCTTCAGCTTTCTTTCTTATCTTTTGTGCATACCCTCTCTTTCCTTGTCCCACTCCTTTTTCTATCTATCTAATAATAATATCCTTCATACTGTTTGACTGTTACAACTTAAATCTAAGAGGCAGATGAAAAGGGAGCAAAATCCTCCCAAGGAAATTAAAACGAGAGGAAAACTAGAGTAAGACTATACATTGTATTTCCGGTAGAGAAAAGGCGTTGCTGGCTCTAAAGAGCTAAGACAACACTGATAATACATCTTCAAAATGAAGGCCTAATACACAAAGAAATCATAATGACATTCAACTTAGCCCGCCATTAAACAACAGCTATACCTCCAAGGGTTGGCTGAGATTTAGCTAATTATAGTACTAATGATGAGACAAAAGATTACAAAAATAAAAGTAAAGAAAGACAACATGGTTCTTCTGCTACACGGCTTCTTGAGTCCTTTCACTTCTTATGAGATCTTCATTTGTATTCCAATATCATGTTGTTCTCTGGTGCCAGTCCAACACAAGCCCTCAATATGTTCTCAAGCATTGCCCTCTGCTTTGAAAGGGCATTCACCACTGGTGTACCTGGTGGTACCTGTTTACCAATTCACAACATACACAAACATCAAAAACTGTTCTGTTCATCTTAGTCTAAGACACCGCCTTTCAGGTTATTAGAGTAGACATAATGAGAACCTCCCCTAGTGTTATATTATGGTATTGCCTAACCAATTAACTGTTCAAGGAACACATCTTTTGGTGATATTTTTACAGAATGAAATGAAGCTTCAAGAGAATTTACCAGAGGAGCCTTGGTAAGATAGCTGAGGATGGTCGCCACGGGATGGAAGGAGTGGAACTTACCCTGAAAATCAGACATGGTTCATGTAATTTAGAACAAATCAACTTGTAATTGCAACTAACTATTTGTAAATGCATAAAAAGTCAGGGATAAAGAAACATACCTCTCCTTCAGCTTTAAGCTGAATGCGGGTGCTGAGTTCAGCAAGGAGGACCAAATCCAAGATAATTGGAGCAGCCAAAAGAGAATCCTCACAGGTATTGTGCAATACAATGGTGTTCCTTCCACCCATGAAAATCTCTGATGTGTACTCATCCATTGCCCTCTTGCTATCTCCCACATATGGTACATACTGAGTCCCATAAATCCAATGTTAGAACTAGTATTGTGCCTTGTTGTATTTTTTAATTAGTAATGTTAAATGATTTAGTAATCAATTACCTTAATCACAACAACATGGTCAGGGTGCTCTCCAGGCTCATAAAGGATGGCATTACTAGAAACCATGTCATCGACAACATTGCTTTTCGAGATCTCCTTTGAGCGGAAAGTCTGAGGGGCCGACAGATTCATTCCATCATTGTTACCCAAATGGTTGTAGCTCACAATTGATGTTGGCTGTAAACAACACAAGTTTCACCATCACTCAACTTTCCTCTTTCAAGATTTTCCATATTTTACATATCAAATTTGCTTTATTAGTTTAAAAGCTGTTGTGAAATTAGAAGCAGCAATAGCCATACCTTAATACCAGCTCCAACAAGGAAATCAACCAGCACTGACTTCATCTTGGTTTGACCACTCTTAAAGTCATCACCACCAATCAAAGTGTTCCTCTTGATGGCCAAATCAATGAGGCCTAACAAATTTTCAATTAATACATAAGACTAGCACACAACTGATTTCCCAAAGAAACAACAACATACCCGGTGAGTGTACACAGACCTTACCACCACCTCATCTCATGGAGGTAGTGGTCCAAAAGACTCTCCGCTCAAGTGCATCAAACCAAAGCAAGATTTTTAATTTGAAATTGGAACATACCTGGGACAAAAGTGTTTTGTGGGCTTCCATTGATGAAGGGCACATTTTCAAGAATACAAGCAATAGCATACAAGGTGGAAGGAGAAATTTCAGCCTCATTTCTATCCACAGAAGCAAAGAGGTTTTCCATGGTATCATTAAGGCCAACAGCCACACTGCTGTATCTTTCAGTGTTGGCAGTCCACAAAACCACCACCTTGTCCACTTTGCTGTTCTCCTTAAACTCCCTAATTTACCCAAAAACAACACTATAATTAGCAACTCTAATTAAAAACCAAACAAAGCTATACACTTTGTGACATAATAAAACAACCCCTTTTACCTAATATCCTTGATGATTTGATCAATTTGTTCTTTCTTGGTTCCTTTGATGACATTGTTAGCACGTGAGCCTTGGTTTGCAGCAATGAAATCAGGGTCATAGATACCAGGCAGTGGGACCATGGATTCCATGTATGGCCTCAGCTGCTTTTGAAGATCAATGTCAAAAACTTTAGCCCTTGCCATGGCATCTGCCAAATTCATGTTGCTGATGTCCCATCCTCCAAACACTACATCATCTGGATTGACCTATTTCATTATCAATTGCAAAAAAAAAACACATTAACAAACAGAAAGAATTTAATCCTCCGGCCCCATTTGTTTGTCTTACTTTCCTTTTAAGTCCACTTTTTTAAAGAAGTCTTTTCTTTTCTGATAACTTTTAATTCCAACTTTGCATGTTCCATACCACAAGATTCATTCTTTACCTTCTTAAGCTCCGTGTCAATTCAAAACAAGACTAAAAAAATATTTACCTTTTTAAGCTCCGTGCTAAGTCAAAATGAAACAAATAAATTGAAACAGAAAGCATAAAAGTAACAACCACCACCAAAAAGTGCCATTTCAAAACAAATTAAGGTTACCATGGGAAGTATGCTCTTAAAGGGAGCATAGATCTCCTCTCCATTGAAGGAACCAACTCGAATAGTAGAGGCCTGTGTAAGGGAGCCAAAGTAATTGGCTTGCTGCACCTTATCCTTGGTAGCCCATGAAATTCCTCTGTCAATTTCCAACAACACTCACTGTTTAAGCAAGAATCATGACAAAGACAAAGAGAAATTGCAGAACAAAAAGAGAAAAAAAAAACTCACTCTCTGTTAGCAATAACACCTCCAGTCAAGGCTGAACCATTGTTTCCACCCCATCCAACAAGCATAACCCTACCAGAATAAAATTACACAAATTTTTTTTTATCACAAAACAGAAAAGACCCATATTTTAATTTCTCAAATCTTGAATAAAGTTCCAATCTTTAGCAAATATGAAGGATCTGGTAAGAAAAAAAAGAAGCAAAAAACACTCAAACACACCCTAATTTTGGAACATGAACATCAGTCTTGAATTCATATTTAACAGTTTTTGGCTTAACAGTCCATTGAAATGTCCCATTTTTTTCCTCATGAACTAACTCAGTTGTTTGATAATCATACACAGAGTGAATCTCACTCTCTGTGTACTTAACATTGGGGCTCTCAACCTTAAAGTTCTCAATAAACATTTTCACTCACAAACACAAAAAATTGAAACTTTTTTTGTTTCTTGACAAAAAAAATATGGAGAAGACACTCAAAAGTATATTCTTTTAAGGCTAAGAGCTCCACTTGTACTGTTTGTTGGCAAAGCCATGGGGATGTATAAATAGAGAGATTTTGTGGAAGAGGAAATACACATGGCACTTTCACAGGGAATGAGGGCCCACCGCTATGTCTAGTAGCTTTAATAGAGAATCTTAGCCATGCAAAATTGTGAACAAATTGATGAAAAATAATTTAAATTAAAATGAAGTATAACTTACCTAAATCCATTCATTTCGAGACTAATTACATTCTAATTCGAAAGTTCCTTTTTTTTTACCCCTCCTCATGAGCTTCCATCTTTTTGCTCCCTTGACAACTCAAACTCACAACTTTAAGGTTGAAAATGAATGATGTTTATCATTCGAGCAACTCCCTCTTGTCATTTTGAAAGTTTCTTCAATTACGAAAATCTCAGATTTTTCATTGTTCTCGAATATATTTATTGGTTGTCCGATACATTAGAAATGATACATTACTTTATGAAAGGGATGTATCTAAGAGGGGATAAAATGTATCCGAGGGGGATATATATGTAATCGAGAGGGAATAAAAATGTATTAAGAAAGGATTTTCTTAATATTCTTAATTAATAAGAAATTTTAGAGCTTATAATATTTTAAGTTATGTATTTATACATTTTTCCTAAAATGAATGCATCACATGTGAGTAGAGTTGTATAGTTCAGATTTTAGAATATAGGAAATGGGTCAAAAATATTTTGTAGCGTACAAAAAATGAATATTCTTTGTTCATCTATTTATTTTAAAATATTCATAATTTATCGGAGTATATATTCACTTAAAACTGTTCAGCTTCGATTTTTATTTACCATAAGCAAAAACTAACTTTTTTGAGTAGTTAAATAACCTTTCCATGTAGTTCTTCTGAATTTAGAATAGTATTCAAAATTCTCTATTTTCGATTATCTAATAATCACTTATATTTTTCCACTTCCTTCCAAAAAAATTATATTTTCTAATCAATAGTACCTCTAAAATTAATGCTCTAAATTAAATTAATATCTCAAAGATCATTCAATTATAAAAATTTATATAGCAAAATCATCGAATATTTTTTTAATCATTAAAATCACTCAACTTAAACAATTTCTCTTGTACATCACTTAATCAAATTTTATCATAAAAAGTTTGACATAAAAAATAAATTGTCCTGAAAAAGTATGCAATAAACATCAAACTAATTTAGTTCAATTCAGTTCTTTTCATATTCAATTCAATATTTCTAAAATAATTTTTAAATATTAAAAAATTTAAACATTTAAATATGCGACAAATATATTTTAACCGCACATAGCAACAAGTGGAGTAATATTTAATATTTATAAGGAGTAAAGTAGTACATTACGAACATCTTAATGGGTTATCGATTTACCCAATAATCTAATACTAAGAACCGATAACCCATAACTTTTTTTAATAAAGAGAAAAGGCTCAAATGTGTCATCGAACATTGAGAGGCTTATCTATGTCATTTCCATTTGAGAAAAACTCGTTCATGATATTATTTGTTAACTAAAAATAGTTTCAATTTTGCAAAATCATTTTTTACACGTGGTCAATTATGATTCGATTGCCTCATTAATTATATCATTTTTTAAAATAGGGAAAAGGTTCAAATATGACATTGAACTTTGAGAAAAGACTCATTTGTGTCATTCGTTAAAAAATTGGCTCATTTATGTCATTGCAGTTAACAAATAATTGCATGAATGAGTCTTTTTTTAAAAAAATTGATGGCATATTTGAGTCTTTTCCCTTTAATAAAATCATTAAAAACTCGTTAATCCAATAACATTTTTTTTCGATTCGATTTTTGCACACCGCCTATGAATCGTCACTCTCAAGTCCCATTATAACTCAATCTAATCATAGAAGGCAAAAAGTCTCAGGTAAATATATGTATATGTATCAATTATAAAAGATAAAAATTATATGAACGATAATAACTAAAGTTTCTAATTAAAAATAAAATAAAATGAAATGAAACATATTGATAATTTTCTCTATAAGCATAGAATAGTAGGGAATAATGGGCCGGTAATAAAAATGACAATAGGGACAACAACCAGCGCTGAGAATAGAAATGACAAATAACTTGCCACTTGGGTAGGGCTAGGGCTGTGCAAAAATCGAACCGACCGATAAATCGAACCGAGAAAAGTGTTATTGGTTTATTGTTATTGGGTTATTGGGTTAACGGTTTCTTAATGGTTTTATAAAAAAAAATTATCGGGTTATCGGTTCGGTATTGATTTTCAATATTGGGTTATTGGGTAAACCGATAACCCATTAAGAGTTAAGGCTATAGTAATTTACTACTTTTACATATACATACATATTAGTAAATATTAATTTCAATATCTTAATAGTTATGTCTTTGTCATTTAGCCATCAATTCATACTTCGTTGTGACTTTGAATTCACAATTTTACATTATACAAATCGTCAAAACCTAAAGTAAGAACCATATTCCTCTTGATTTCTCTTTGTCTTACACATGTATAGCTTTTTTCATGTTTGTTATTAATATTTCTATTTTATGAGCTTTTGTAAAGTTACATTATTGTCTTGTCGTGTCAAATTTATTAGAGAAACCATATATTTGTTTTATAAGTATTTTCTTATTGATTAAACCGAAAACCGAACCGTTAAGGACCAAAATCGATAAACCGAAAACCGATAAAAAAATTATCTTATTGGTTCGTTATTGGTTTAGCGTATTTAAAAATCGAAAACCGATAAATCAAACCGATAATACATACAACCGAACCGAACCGACCGATGCACACCCCTACACTTGGGTCATGAAAAGTTTTGGGTCCAAAGTATGACTCGTAATTTAGAAAAAAGAATTTAAAACTCTTAAAATAAAAGTTTGATTCTTCGATTCATTGAAGAATTGTAACCTTTAAATCGAAAAATAAATCAAAAAAATGATTTTTATGACAAAAATCGTACTTTATTAAAGAATCGAATTAGTTTGGTTAAATCCAAGTCAGTTTCTCATTCAACATTAATGCCCAGTTCAAGTGAAGTTCATATTTATTCAACATTACATCAATTTTTTTAATAATAAATTTGGTTGAGTGATTTTGTACAAGAAACGTCTTAAGTTAAGTGATTTTATTGATATAAATAAAGTTTAATGGCTTTATCACATAAATTTTGGTAGTTGATCAACTTCATATATTTAACTCGCCCTAAACTTAATGGGTTTTTTTTCAATATCATGTGTCTTGTTGTGATTTGTCACATATATTATATATTTAAGAGTGAAGTGTCAAAAACACTATCCTTTTTTTTAGTTTTACTTCTAAACTATTAGGACGGTAAGAAACACATCTAAATTATCGCTCATAAATTTAAGAAACACACCTCAAATAATATGTGATGATGCATGTATTACTCTGTCTCTCTTTAAAAAATAAATAAATTGGCAGATGAAAATAATTTCATCATAGCAAAAAAATAAAAAAAAATTCAGTTAGACTATAAAAGAATAAAATGTAGAAAAATGTTTGACATATATATATATAAAAGAAGAATAAAGTTTTTCTACGGATTGTCCTTAATTGATAAATTTTAACTTTTGCATTTGCTGCTCATTTAATAAAATATTATGAAGCAGGGAACTCTTGCTTTATCTAGCAAAAATTTCATATGAATAAGTTGTCTCTTAAGAAAAAACTTTATGGTTCTAAAATTGAACTTATGTTTCTAGTAACATAATTAAGTTACATAGGAACTAAGTTATACTTTATAAGGCACATAAGTAATTTATAAGTTCTAAATTTTTTAAGACACAATGTTCTAAAATTGATGACATATAATAATTATGGAGTTACAAACTAAACTTGTGCATCTAACATCAGCCACATAACAAGTTAGGCCTTAAATTATGGTATGAAATATAAACTTTTATTTTGCAATATTTCTATGTTAGTTGTTTTAATATTAAAATAATTTTTTACCACTTTCTTGTTACATAAAGTGTACCATTTTTATTTTTAAACTAAAAAATATATTTAAAATCACCCCATTTTGGGCATTCATGTGAATGATCGAAAATTAAGGGGTATAATCGGATAAAGACGGAAGTAGTAGGGCCAGTAAGAATAGACACGAGTGGAGGTGAGAAGGACGAAAATGATGGACATGTGCTCTGCACGTAACGTGGCAGGAGCTTTTCTGTTTTTTTTTTTTTAATTTCTACTTGATATTCGAAATTCGTATTGGAGTATTAACTAAATTTAGATAGCATTGTATGACTCTTTTGGGAGTGTCGTTCTTAATATGATTTACAAAAAGTATATACTTGCACTGAATTACATAGCATGAATCAGTTATACCAACAAAATTTATAATGTTATTGTTATATTTCAAAATCAGATAATATTCACGCGCTTAAGCTAGCATTTGGTCATAGATTTCTAAATATTTTTGGCTAATATTATTTGGGTGAAAATTTGGGTTAAATTTCACCATGTGTTTGGCCATGGTATTTGGAAAACATATTTCACTTTTTTAGAAAAAATATGATTTATACCCATAAGTTTTAAAAACTATCAAAACTTACCATACGTTTGTATTATAAGTCAATTGGATCTTCGTTGCAACAATTAACAAGTAATGTCCATGACACTTGAGCAATGTGGTAGTTTGGAGTGAGTGCATCAAGCATCATTCCATACATCGTGAAGTAGACAAAGCACGTGACTTTGTTACCTTGTTACCTTGAGCCGATTGTTCTTCATTTTCATCGACAACCATATCATCACTTTCATATTCACTGAATATTTCATCACTACTTTGGTGTTCACGTAAAAAATTATGTAATACAACGCAAACAACTACTATAGAGGGTGTTTTTGTAAAAGATAAAAGTTTTGTGTAAAATCCCAAATAATGAGATTTGACCCAAATACTAGAAAAAAACTAATATTTGAGAATTTGTGATATTTGCCAAATAATGGTAAATTAAATGGATAAACACTATTTACCAAAAAAAAAAAATCAAATATTACTTGGGAAATCTATGGCCAAACGGGTCCTTATATTCTGCTAGGTGTGTTTGACAAAAGCAAATATGTACTTATATTTAATTATTTATAATTAAAATAAGTTTGAGCCCAAATGTTTAAATGAAATTTTCTCATGAATTGGGTGAACCATTTCAGTATTCATGTGCTTGAAAAATGATGTGCCCAAAAGCTAGAGGAGAAGATACTCGAAGTAGCGAGCGTGCGGTTAGGTAGGTATATGTTAGATATTTATATTAAAATTTAATTAAATTTGAATTTGTGTAAGGACCACATTAAATTATGTAGTTGATAACTTCTATTGCTCTTGTATTTTGGGGACACCATGGCACACCACACATGAAAATTCAAAGATTGTTTAGTAGTTAGATAAGAAATAAGTTATTATATTAATTTTTCTATAATTTATATGGTTTTTTTTGATAAAAAATTGTAAACGTTATAATTTATACGATATTTAATAAGTAAATAGGAAAGAAATTATTCATATATAAAATTAATACGATATTTAGTTGACAATTTACCAACTCGGATAATTAAGTATATGTATAAGTTATGAGAGAATTTATGTACTTTCTCCAATTAAAAAAATGATGTAGTCTGACTTGTCACATAGTTTAAGAAAATAAAGAAACATGTCACGTGAAAAGTTAAAATTAAAGTATTTTCATAAAAGAAAAAAGTACTCTGTAATTTTCTTTACACGAATTTAAAAAAATAGATTATTCATTTTGAAACAATAAATATATTATTTTATACAGAATAGAAGATATAATAACTAACGTATCCGTGATAAATCAGCTTCCCGCTTCACGGCCTTTAGCAAATACAAATGTAATTTACACTTCCAATAAGAGGTCCAAAACCATCGGTTTAACACCCCCCACAACCAACAAAACGACGAAAAATATAAAGAGAAATTGGTCTTCCCTTCTTTTCAATTTTGTGGGGGCAATTCCCTTTATTAATTTCTTCAATCGAATGTCCCGGAATGTGGAGGAATATAATTAGCTTTTTGAAAATTGAGAGGAACTTTGGTAATTATGAGATTAATAGGATTAGGAAACACGTGATACGATTTTAAAGATTTTTCGTAATAACTTAATCACTAGACTAAATTTTTAACTTGTGTCAAGATGTGTTAATACTTGTCTATATTTTTATTAAACAAAAATTTAACCTCTATATACAATATAATTTTTCAACGAAAGGGGTGTCACTTGACACCTTAAGGGTGGGTTCGCCTCTGTAATAAGTATTGCTTAGTTTATTTATGTGTTTGGTACTCCCTCTGTCCAACACTAATTGTCCACTATTAATTTTGTACACTTCTTAAAAAATTATAAATAGAAGAGTAATTTACTATATTGCCCTTTGAATATAGTAATAAATATAATATCTTGAAAAATGTAATAGAGAAATGACTATATTTAATGATGAAAGATTGCAAAATAAATATATAAAAGAGAGGTGCTAAATATTTCCTGTGTCTATTCCTCTGTTCAGTACATGTATATATAGAAGAAATAAAATAACAAACTACCCAACTATCCTATATATTAGCTACCTCAACACACCATATTAGTATTTGTACGTGAGTAGAACTCACACACTACCCAACTATCTCCTAATTTGTAGATACATTAATTAACCAACTACTATTTACATGGAAGTAAAAATGGAAAAGGAAAACAGTAAGGAAAACAGTAATTTACAGATGGAAAATAATGGCTCATGTGTACTTGTATTGTCTGGAAAAAAAAACATGATATTGTTAACCTTTTTCATTCTTCTTTGGCACAAAATCATCCTCGAGCTTTTTCATTGACGAGTCTCCAATAAATTCAACACCCCCCCTCAAGTTGGACGGGGAGGAACGAACACCCAACTTGTTCAACAGGAAACGATGAGATGTACCAGGTAGGGGCTTAGTAAACAAATCTGCTATTTGAGATGAAGATGGAAGAAAAGAAAGAGAAATCAAGCCATTGAGGTATTGTTGACGGACGAAGTGACAATCTAAGTCAACATGTTTCGTCCGCTCATGAAAAACAGGATTTTTAGCAATATGAATTGCAGCTTGGCTGTCTGAATGGAGAGAAATTGGTAATGAAGGAGGCAGAGACAAGTCGGAAAGAAGACGAACTAACCACGTCAACTCAGCAACGACCCTCCTCATCGATCTGTACTCAGCTTCAGCGGATGAAAGGGAAAGGGAAGGTTGTTTCTTTGATTTCCATGAAATAGGACTACCACCAAGACTAATAAAAAAACCACTAACTGACCATCTAGAATCTAAACAAGTAGCCCAATCAGAATCACAAAAGGCTAGGAGAGTGAAAGAAGGAGAGGAATTGAGAAAAATCCCCAAACTGGGATCCGAAAGAAGATATCGAAGAACATGGTGTGCAGCCAAAAAATGTGCTTGATGTGGAGACTGCATATATTGGCTAAGGTGTTGGACCGAAAAAGAAATATCAGGCCTTGTATGAGTTAAAAAATTTAATTGCCCAATTAGCCGTCTATAAACAGTAGGATCTGGAAGAGGAGAACCCATGTTTGCTTGCAATTTTAGAGTGGGATCCAAAGGAGAAGAGGCAGGTTTGAATCCAAGGCAATTATATTCAGATAATAGTTCCAAAATGAATTTTCTTTGGTTGAGGATCAAACCGTGAGGTTCTCGGATGACTTCAATGCCCAAAAAATAGTGTAAATCACCTAAATCCTTGATCTTGAATTCTGAATCGAGGAAAGATTTCAACGCTTTTAATTCTGCCATATCATTACCTGTGAGCAAAATATCATCCACATATACAGCTAATATAGAAACAGAGCTACTGGTGCATTTGTAAAAAAGTGAATAATCATTCAATGAGTGTTGAAAACCTTTGAAACTCAATGCCGCAGTCAGTCTTGCGTACCATTGTCGCGAGGCTTGTTTAAGGCCATATAAAGATTTCTTTAGGCGACAAACTTGAGTAGGATCAGAAACCTTCAAACCTGCTGGAAACTTCATATAAACTTCTTCGTCCAACTCACCATGTAAAAACGCATTGTTTACATCCAATTGATAAAGACCCCACCCTTTCTTAATAGCAATTGCCAAAACACACCTTATAGTAGTAATCTTCACGACTGGACTAAAAGTTTCAGTAAAATCAACCCCTTTCTTTTGAACATCACCCCTAACAACTAACCGAGCTTTAAGTCTCTCCACAGAACCATTAGAGTTGAGTTTGACCTTGTAAACCCATTTATTAGGTAAAGCCTTCTTTCCCGGGGGTAATGAGACAACTTCCCAGGTGTCATTAGTGATAAGAGCTTCTAATTCTCTTGTCATAGCCTCTTGCCAATCTGGATATAAACTGGCTTGGGAAAAACTTGTAGGTTCTTTAATTTGTGAAAGAGAATTGATATATTGTTGATTAGACGTGGATAAAGCATTAAAAGAAAACGGCGTGACAGAAATAGGAGAAGAAAAACAAGTATCAGATACATTAGAAAAATGTACACTATTGCAAATGTAATCTTCTAAATATGCCGGAGTCTTGATAGATCTAGTAGATTTTCTCAAGGTAATAGGATTGATTTGTGAAGGAAGAGTGGGTGTAGAAGGTACTTGAGAAAGTTGATCCGGAGGAAATGAAGTACTATGTGGAGGAGAGGATATAAAATGATAATCATGATCAGGTATAACTAGTGAATCTGTAAGAGGAAAAACAGAATCAGTAGGCTGAATAGAAGAAAAAGGGTATATGTCTTCATAAAAAACAACATTCCTGGAAACAAAATATTTTTGAGAATGTAAGCTAAGTAACTTATATCCTTTTTGCCCAAAAGGATACCCAAGAAACACACAGGGCTCAGCTCTAGGATCCAATTTAGATCTACCAGGAGAAAGAGTGGAAGCAAAACCAAGACAACCAAAACTTTTAAGGTTAGAGTAATTTGGAGGATGACCAAAGAGTTTCTCATATGGTGTTTGAAAAGATAACAGTTTTGTCGGGCATCTATTGATTAAGTAAGTGGCTGTCATTAGACAATCCCCCCAAAATTTCGATGGAAGATGAGACTGAAAAAGCAAAGCTCTACAAACTTCCAAAAGATGTCTATGTTTTCTCTCAACTACACCATTTTGTTGAGGTGTTCCAACACAAGAAGTTTGATGAATGATGCCTTGTGTAGACAAAAAATTAGAAGTTTCTAAACTTGAACCCAATTCCCAAGCATTATCAGACCTAATGACCTTAACCTTTTTATTGAATTGTCGTTCTATCATTGCAAGGAAAGATTTGAGAATAGGAAAGGCATTACTTTTAGTAGTTAATAAAAACGTCCAAGTTCCTCTACTAAAATCATCCACTATGGTTAAAAAGTACCTATAACCATCGTAAGTAGGGGTTTTATAAGGCCCCCAAGTATCAATATGGATTAAATCAAAAATTTGTTGAGACGAAATATGACTAATAGGAAAAGGAAGTTTGGATTGCTTTGCTAATGGACAAATAGAACAAGGAATAGAAAATTTCGAACAAACTGAAATAGGAATTCCATTGATATTTTGCATATTTGATAAAGGCATATGCCCCAACCTTACATGCCATAACTTGCTTTGAATAACAGAAAGAGAAATACACGACAAATTAGATTTATCATCCTTTAGGGAATCTAAACTAGAGCTAGACTTAAAACAGGAATTGACAGAATAAGAAGCAACTGGAAGCCTATTCTTCAAGATGTAGAGACCATTCTGGCTTTCACCAAGGAGCATTGGGCTCTTCATTGAAGGGCCCTGCATGAAACAATGAGAAGGTGTGAAGAATAATATATTAGAAAGTTGTCTGCACAACTTGTGTACAGACAATAAATTGAAATGGAAACTAGGCACATACAACACATTATGAATGATTAAATTTGAGAATAGTTTGACAGATCCTGAATGAGAAACCTTAATCTTTTGTGAATTAGGAAGCCTTACAGAAATAATTCTAGGCAATGGTTTAAGATTGATAAAAAAATCTGTATTATAACTCATATGTTCAGTTGCACCTGAGTCTATTATCCAAGTCTTTTTAGTGAACGTTGTACCATCAATATTTGAATTTAGAGAGAAATGATAAGGGGTTAAAGTACTACCAGCACAATTCACAGAGGCTATGACATCAGAATTATTGGCTTGATCCTTATTTTTCACCTGCTGAAGCATCTGCATGACCTGTGCCAATTGCACCTGTGTGAGAAGTTTCTCATGCTCCTCTGATTCTGCGCTAGTCATAAAAGAATCTCCAGAAAATTCATTAGAAGTCACAGCATTACTCTTAACAGAATTTTGAAAGTTTCTTGACTTAGTAAATTTAAAATCAGCCGGAAATCCATGTATCTTATAACATTTTTCAATGCTATGTCCTGTTTTCTTGCAATATCTGCAAACAAGATTAGACTTCTTGCTATCATAGTTCCCCTTTTGTCCCCTAAAATCAGTAGAAAATGATCTCTGTCCGTTGTCAGCGATGAATGAAGAAGATTCACCAGGAAATTTTGGTGTATTCTGGACCTCCCTTTGCTTCTCCTCTTGCATCAACAATGCATAAGCATTAGGGATAGAAGGGAGTGGTGAAATCATGAGTATATTACCTCTAGGTGCACAATAAGAATCATTAAGTCCCATTAAAAATCGAACTAATCGTTCATCTTGCTTGGACTTAATGTTCTTTTCCTTTGCTCCGCAAGAACAAGCGCAATTGCATGGAATGAAGAAATCCAAAGCATCCAATTCATCCCAAAGACGCTTCATCTTAGTGTAATAAGTCGCAATATCAGATGACCTCTGAACAAGGTCACTTAGTTCCTTTTGAAGCTGAAAAAGCTTAGCACCTAAACTTTGTCCAAACCTTGCTTCTAATTCTACCCACAAATCTTTAGCAGTGGAAGAGTATATAACACTTTCAGAAATTTCTCTAGATAGAGAGTTCAAAAGCCAGGAAATTACCATGTTGTTTGCTCTCGACAAAGCATTGTGCAGGTCTATACCAACAACAGGTTCATGAGTTGATCCATCAATAAAACCTGACTTATTTTTCGCAGTCAAGGCAATGAGCATGCCTCTCTTCCATCCCCCAAAACTCTTGCCATCAAAAGCTGTATTAACTAACAATATACCAGGAGAATCAGAAGGAGAAATAAAAAAAGGATGAGAAGAATTTATGAGAAGAGAGGTTGCATTAGCTCCAGCAAGAATGGGAACTTGAGTCTCAGAAGAGGTGTTTCGATGATCTCCCATTGTAGCAAATTATTGATCAGGAATAAAAATGAAAATGGAAGCAACGATTTAAAACTTGGCTCTTGATACCATGAAAGAATGCAAAATAAATATATAAAAGAGAGGTGCTAAATATTTCCTGTATTTATTCCTCTGTTCAGTACATGTATATATAGAAAAAATAAAATAACAAACTACCCAACTATCTTATATATTAGCTACCTCAACACAACATATTAGTATTTGTACGTAAGTAGAACTCACACACTACCCAACTATCTCCTAATTTGTAGATACCTTAATTAACCAACTACTATTTACATGGAAGTAAAAATGGAAAAGGAAAACAGTAATTTACAGATGGAAAATAATGGCTCGTGTGTACTTTGTGTTGTCTGAAAAACATGATATTGTTAACCTTTTTCATTCTTCTTTGGCACAAAATCATCCTTGAGCTTTTTCATTGACGAGTCTCCAATAAATTCAACATTTTTACTTTCAAACTATATATCATATAATATTAAACTTATTTGAGACTAAGCGATATAAATAGTGAGAATTTATACAACATTTTATTTGGGATTAAAGTGTATAAAATGTTAATGTGGGGAACAAAGAAAAAAAAAAGAGAAAGGAATATCAATGAACTTTTATTTTATTCATAAAATTGATCAAATACATATATCAAATTGTAGATTGATCAAATCAACTTCACTAAAGGGAATATAGTTCAACATATACTATATTATAAACTTTAATTTCCAAATTCCATGCTCTATAAAGAAGCATGTTAAAGATTTCTTGATGTCCTTATCAAATCCTGAAAATCATAGAACAAAAAATCATAAAATAAGTCATAAAGTATTTACTACACTATTATAAACATATGAATTTTCGATGAAATTTCTAATAAAAAAAAAACCGTCAGAAATTTTTCGATTAGTCAAATTTCTGATGGAGGTCTATCAAATATTTGACTGTATTTAATAAGGATTACTAAAATTTAAATCTTAAATTCATTTACAGATACTAATGTTACTTACTGGACGTAATCGATCTTGATAACACCGGCCACAGGATTCGCGATGGTCGAAAAAACTTCTTTAGAGAGATCCAGGGTTCCACTACATCCAGGACAATGATCAACAATCTTTACAACCATACTGTTGCCAGTACAAGGGTGTGGCACAGGATTTGTTGGTCCAGTACATGTCACATTAAATGTTTTTCCACATATTTTTCCATCAGCCCATAGAGAATCACTAGCTGCTGCTATTATTGTACCTTGGGGTGTACTTCCATAACACGCCGAGGCTATCGATCAGAAAAATATTTTTTAAATCATCAGTATATATAAATTAAATTTGAGCGATCAAATGAATGAGATTATATTGAATTGTAGCATCGAATAGAAATCTAAATAAATACTTACGAACATAGTTAGTATAAAATGTTGCAGTCCCTGGTGTGGCCAAAACTATAGAGATCAAAGTTGCCACAAAACCAATAATAACAAGAATAATATTTTTAGGAATTGCCATTTTTTTTTCTAAAAAAACTTTTATTTTGTTTCACTAATATATTTACTTATCCCAGTAATCAACTACCTTTTTATAGGATTTTCATTGATAAAGTTGTTAAAAGAATTAAACAATTCATTTATTATTATTGACTTATGGGATAGGTAGTTAATAAAAAAATATTTTGACTATATCTACAAATTACTATAATTTATTGAGGTTGGTTAGTTAATTATTACATATCACTTCATGTGATAAGGTATAGTTAATAATAAACTTTGTTTAGTAGTCCAAACATATGACATTTTCAGATTATGGGTAATTCATACTCTAGTCTCTGCTAGAGCTATCAATATGAGCCGATCTAGTTTGAAATTTATCGGGCCAAATCAAGATAACCCAATAGTTTGATGGGCCAAAAGACATCAAGTCTAATCCGTTATTATGTGGGCTAGAAGTTACGTTGGGCCATTTAAATTCTAACTAAAATGTTAACATAAATATCTACAAGATGATATTACATGATGTTACTATGTAAATATCTTGAGTATAATCCTGCAAAAAAATGATCTTCTTGGACATAAAATTTCTATGAAACTAGATACTATTGACATGATATCGGCGAACCAATTCGAGATATTAATAAGCAAATTTAACGGTTAATGAATAACAATATAACTAGCTAAGTAGAAATATGAACTTTAATTCTTACAATTGATAAAATACATATATCAAATTGTGAATTGATCAAATCAACTTCCCAAGGGATGATAGTTCAACATATACTATAGTATAAACTTGATTTCCAAACTCCATATTTTATAAAGAAACATTCTAAACATTTCTTGATATCCTCATCAAATCCTGAAAATCATAGAACAAAAATCATAAAACATGTCATAAAGTATTTAATACACCAAAAAAGCAAAATAAATATAAAGAGTTTAACTGAATTCAATATTTTCTTAAAATATACGAACCTTTGCATGTTTTTCATAGTGATCAATAAAATTTAAATCTTAAATTCGTGTACTGATACTTATAGTTACTTACTGAACGTAATTAATCTTGATAACACCGGCCACAGGATTAGCAATGATCGAAAAGGCTTCTTTAGATAAATCTAGGGTTCCACCACATCCAGGACAATGATCAACAATCTTCACAACAATACTTTTGCCAGTACAAGGGTGTGGCACTGGATTTTTTGGTCCAGTACATGTCACATTAAATGTTTTTCCACATATTTTTCCACCACCCCATAGAGAATCACTAGCTGCTGCTATTCTTGTACCTTGGGCCTTGTTTCCGTAACACGCTGAGGCTATCGATCAGAAAAATATTTTTTATAATGTCAGTATATATAAGTTAAGTTCGTCACTAAATAGTCTATCACTAATTTTTTATTTAATGATGTTAGCTACAGTCTATTTAGCGACATGTCAACCGCGAATATTATAGTTAATTGATTTTAATTTTATTTAGTAAAATTTTTTAAGAGAGGATTTATAAAATACTTGCGAACATATTTTGTATAAAATGTTGCAGTCCCTGGTGTAGCCAAAGTTATGGAGAACAAAGTTGCCACAAAACCAATAATGAGAATAATATTATTTTTAGGAATTATTGTCATTTTTGTTTTCAAAAAGTTTTATTTTATTTCACTGATATATTTATCAATTCAACTAGTAATTCAATACCTTTTTATAATGTTTTAATTGGCTAAAATATGTTAACCGCTTTACTAGAATTAAGGCAGTTCATTAATTATGTGTGCTTTTTATGTCTTTACTATATTCATATATGCATTTATATACTAATAATGAACATTGATTATTAGTCAAATTATTAATATAGTTTTAGATGAATGTCCTTTAATTTAACACATGTAAAATGCATAGACCTCTAAATTTTATACTCCGTCCCTAATTACTTGTTCACTTTTTCTTTTATAGTTGTCCCCTAATTACTTGTCCATTTTGATAAATCAAGAAAGGACAATTTTTTTTTACCTATTATACCCTCAATTAAATGACTAATTACTTTGAAAAATACAGAACTTTTCATCCACTTCATAATTAATAGGGGTAAAATGGTAAACTCACTATGTCATTAATTGATTTCTTAATAGGTGTGTCAATTCAAAAGTGGACAAGTAATTAGGGACAGAGGGAGTATTAGTTACTTTGATACTAAAGAATGCCCATCACGATACAATCAAATTATGATCCAAGATTAATGATTAACCTTCCGAAGGGTTGAAATAGAATTTTTTTAAAAATAGGTTAAGGCTTGAACGTGTTCACATGAATCTAAATCATATTATTTTAAGCCTAATTTATAAAATTCTGGACGGGCTGGACAGATTACCCATGTTTGGATCCATTTTACAAAAAGAGAGAGAGAAGGGATTTGGTCCATTTTTAAGTGTAAAATTGCAGTTGAAGAGTATAAATAAAAACGATGAAAGTATTTCATTAGTGAGCATGTAGGTTGAATGGTAAAATTGACCAAAGTCATTAAAAATATTTGAGTTCGATCCTAAGTTGCTACATTTTTTTATGTATAAATATATATTTATAAAGACCAACCATGTTCGTTGGTTTTTTAAAACTAAAGAAACCAGGCCGGAGAAGTTGTTCTCTGTCAGTTTCACAAAATATATGAAGTCAAAATCGATGATACACAATCCATTCAATTTATTAAAAACTGATTCTGTCCATTGATTTTGACCCATTTTATTTCATCCATCTAATAGAAACTATTGATAATGTGTGGAACAAAGAAAAAAAAAAGAAAGGAATACCAATGAATTTTTATTCATAGAATTGATCAAGTACATGTATCAAATATTGTGAATTGATCAAATCAACTTCACTAAGGGAATATAGTTCAACATATATAAAAATTTGCTTGTTTTTAATAATGATGCTAAAATTTAAATCTTAAATTGATCTACAGATACTAATCGTTACTTACTAGACATAATCAATCTTGATAATACCGATTGACCACAGGATTCGCGATGATTGAAAAAGCCTCTTTAGAGAAATCTAGGATTCCACCACATCCAGGACAATGGTCAACAATCTTCACAACAATATATACTCTTGCCAGTACAAGGGTGAGATGAAAGGCAGAAATTAATGAGTAAAGTGTGTGTTTGCTCACCCGCCTGACTTATATTTATAATATAGAATAATCACAATTACAATTCTATTACAACTACAATACATAGAGATCAACTCTAACACAAACTCTAACACCCTCCCTCAATCTGAACGGGAAGAGTGAACGTGAAGATTGGCAGTTAAATCACGAAAACGTGAAGAGGCCAATACTTTGGTAAACAAATCAGCAAGTTGCTCAGATGTATGGACATGGGAAACCACTAAATCACCATGACTAATCTTTTCACGAACAAAATGATAGTCCAGAGCAACATGTTTTGAACGGGAGTGAAAAACTGGATTGTGAGCTAGATGAATGGCTCCAATATTGTCACATTTAGCAGATACCGGAGAAGTAAGAAAAACACCAAGATCTCGAAGAATATATTGGAGCCAAGTAGCTTCAGCAGTGGCAACAGCAAGAGCTCGGTACTCTGCTTCGGTACTTGAGCGTGCAACAGTAGGTTGTTTCTTAGCAGACCAAGAGATAAGATTAGAGCCAAGAAAAATACAAAAGCCAGTTGTGGATCGTCTAGTGGCTGAACAACCAGCCCAATCAGAGTCAGAGAAAACAGTAAGCGACAAGGAAGAATTCTTATACAACTGTAAGCCCCAATCAATTGTGCCAGCGAGATATCGAAAAATGCGTTTTACTGCTTGAAGATGCAATTGTCGCGGTTGGTGAAGAAACTGAGAAGCAAGGTTGACAGCAAATTGAATGTCCGGCCTAGTAAAACACAAATATTGTAGACTCCCAACCATTTGACGATAAATAGAAGGATCTTCAAGCAAAGGAGAAGAAGTAGAATTCCAATCCAACTTACTGTGAAGTGGAGTTAGCACTGGTTTACACTTCTCTAACCTGAAGCGATGAAGAAGTGAAGTAGTATAACGATGTTGAAGTAAAAGAAGTCCCAAAGAGTTGCGTTTCAATTCAATGCCAAGGAAGTAGTCAAGCTGTCCCAAGTCCTTCATAGAGAATTCGGAACTCATTGAAGAGATGAACTTGGATACTAAGGACTTAGAAGAGCCAAAAACTGCTATATCATCCACATAGATTAAAAGAATAATGCAATCAGCCCCCGAGTGAAAAATGAACATACTTTGATCTGAAACACATTGCTTAAATCCTAGATCAAGAAGGAAACGAGCAAGACGATGGAACCAAGCCCTTGGAGATTGTTTAAGACCATAAAGAGCACGCTGCAACTTGCACACATAATTGGGATAATCTGGATGTTCAAAGCCCTTAGGTTGACGCATATAAACAGTCTCGGATAACTCACCATGCAAGAATGCATTTGACACATCAAGTTGGTGCATATACCAATTTTTTTGAAGAGCCAAAGATAAGACCAAACGCACTGTGCTAGGCTTAACGACAGGAGCAAAAGTCTCAAAATAGTCCACCCCGGGCTGCTGCGAAAAACCTTGAGCCACTAAACGAGCTTTAAATCTTTCAATAGAACCATTTGCACAAAACTTGATCCGAAACACCCATTTGTTGCCAACAATATTTGCATTTGGAGGAGGCGGCACCAAGGTCCAAGTTTTGTTGTGGACAAGTGCATCAAATTCAGAACTCATTGCCTGCATCCAACGAGAGTCTTTACAAGCTTGAGAAAAGGAAGTAGGTTCGGATAAAATGGAACATGTGGAAGCTGTTAAGGAAGGACGCGCGGCTTAAGCGATCCTGTTTTAGAACGAGTGACTTTTGTCATTCTTTAACACCCCACCTCACGCCCGGTGCTTAGTATCTGGTGCGTGGGCAATTTTGATTTTGGGGGTCCCTACATCGGGTGAGACAGGCCCTGCTCTGATACCATTGATTAAAGGTTTGTTGAGTAGAAGAGGCGGAGGATGTTTCTGGGGCCATTGAAAAAAAATAAAATAGGAAGAATCGTATATGGCTCTGATACCAAGATGAAAGGCAGAAATTAATGAGTAAAGCGTGTGTTTGCTCACCTGCCTGACTTATATTTATAATATAGAATAATCACAATTACAATCCTATTACAACTACAATACATAGAGATCAACTCTAACACAAACTCTAACAGAGTGTGTCACAGGATTTGTTGGTCCAGTACATGTCACATTGAATGTTTTTCCACATATTTTACCATCAGCCCATAGAGGATCACTAGCTGCTGCTATTATGGTACCTTGGGATGTGCTTCCATAACACGCCGAGGCTATCGATTAGAAAATTATTTTTTAAATTATCAGTATATATAAATTAAGTTCGAGCGATCAAATGAATGAGATTATACTGAATTGTAGCACCGAATAGAAATCTAACTAAATACTTACGAACATAGTTAGTATAAAATGTTGCAGTCCCTAGTGTAGCCAAAACTATAGAGAACATAGTTGCCACAATAGAAATAATAACAAGAAAAATACTATTAGAAATTGCCATTTTTTTGCTACAAATTTTTTATTTAATTCTCTGATATTTTTCTTAAACTAACCATGACCTTTTTATAGTGTTTTTTTCAAAGTGTCCACTTAAAGAAAATATAGTAAGTTAAAAGAAATAATGCAAATTGTAATTATTATAATTAGATTATTATCTCTCTAAATATTTTATATCATACATTATAAAGCATATAAAACATTTGAATTCTATATACATTATGAATATGCTATTTAGAAAAAAAAATATGTCATTAAAGTTATAAAAGAAAAAACAAATTTTCATTTAATACCAACAAATTAACTTTAGTAGAAATATAACAAAATTTTCTTTGTACCAAAATTTATTACTCTCTTTATCCAACTATATATGACGAATTTGACTGGATAAAAATTAAAAATAAAAAGAAAATCTTTTTAAAATTTACGATCTTAAATAGACCTTAAAGTTATTTTTGTTATTTCACTGTCTCAATCTATATGTCACAATTTCTTGACATAAGAACTATATGTATTTTTTTATTTATTTATCATTTTTCCAAATATATTGTTTGTCTCCGTGAAAGCGCGCGATTACTTCTTCTTTTTGTGGGTTAATTTTTATAGTAAGGTGATTATAAAATGGTAATTGAACACTAATCAATAATCACGAAAGTTCAGGAAAAAAAATATATTCTGAAAGTTTAGATAGTCAATTAATTAACTGACTTTGTTTCACAATATCTGACATTTTAATTAGAAAAAACAAGAAGCATAATTAAAACTTTTTAAACAAATACTCGAAACAATTAAGTACATGTGAATCATTGATAAATTCAACTTCACTATAGAGTGTACATTCCAATATTCTCCATCAATCTTTGATTGCCCTCTCATGAAATCCTGATAATCATAGAACAATATACTCAGCCGCAGATAAAATATATACAGTCAAACTTCATTATAGTGATAGTATTTGTTTGAAATTTTTCATAATTTTTTTAATTATGAAGTGTTGCTATTGAGTTTATACATAATATATTTGATCTTACAAGATATTGTCACACTATTTGAGTATGATTCTTATAGAACTGTAATTTTAAAAAGAGTATATCACTATAATGAATATCGTTAGGTAACTACTGTTATAAGTAGAAAGATGTCATAGAAAAGCAAAAATATAACATGAAAAATCGATTTTGGAGAAAATCAACCATTATAGTGAAATATTGTTGTAGCAAACGATTGTTATAGCTTATAACGAGGATGACACTATAATGAATGTCATAGATTATTATAAGTAGAATGTTGTTAGAGAGAAATATACCTAAGTAATAACATATAACATGAAGTATAGGCTCTGGGGAAGATCTGATTATTATAATGAAATGTTATTATAACGAATGATTGTTATAACGAGGATCGAGTACTTACTTGATATAGTCAATGCTAACATGGCCTTGGACAACAACAGGATTAGCAATAATTCTATAGGCATCTTCAGAGATATCCATTGTTACATGCTCACTTGGACCACAACCAAGGCAATTATCAAACTTTTACCACAACACTTTTTCCAGTACAAGGACTTGGCACTTTTCCAATACATGTGACATTTAATAATGTCCCACAATTAAAATCACCCCCTAGGTGGTCACTTGTTGCTAGGAGGTTACCTTGAGGTTTTTTTCCATAACATACTGTAGCTGTAACAATAATAATAATTACGTTTCAGTATCAAATAAGTTTCGATCAACTATACGAAGAAATAGAGGAGTATATCATAATATTAAGGAAATAAATGAATAGGACAATTGAATTGTTTCTTGATACTTGAATAAAATGCTAGGCTCTTGTTGAATGCATTAATTTGCACAAA
>JAJOOI010005052.1:0-20641 GCA_029582585.1 Solanum bukasovii
TTGCTTAGGCGACGAGTTTCCAAGCTGTATCATGCCCTTGAATTAGCATGAGTTCTTGTTATGGTGTCAGAGGAATCAAGAAAGAAACTCCCTATTACAGATGTTGTTGCACCCAGTCTATGCTTATGCTCACTGGGAAGGTAAATATCCTGTCTTTAACATGCTCATTCATTTAATATCCTGTAGGAAGAAAGACATAGGCAGGTGGGGTGAGGGGAGGAAAATCAGTTTTCCTTAAGTGGGTGTGGCAACTTATGTTTGATCTCAACATCTGTAAGTTCAGCTCATTTAGTGCTTTGAGTTGTATTTTAAAGTTTATTACTCTATTCTTTGGAGTCTTCATGTTGTAGAGAGATTGAATAATGATTTGTGGTCAGGCAGCAATAATACTTAATTATATGAATTAGCACTTAACACGTACGTGCAAGAAGTATGGTCAATTCCTGAAAAAGCTTTTCATTCCTGTAGGCAGAAAGACATAAATTTTGTTACTTTTATATTTTCCCTTTTCGTCGAGTTCACATATTGCTGGGAGTAGCCTGGTGTTTACAAGTTCAGATCTTTCTGAATTCTGTGACCTGTTAAGCAATTTCATATAGGGCTAACAGCCTTCCTCGGGAAATAAATACTCATTTTTGTAGTTTGCAAGGAAAGCAGGCCTGTGTACCTGGATGGTTAGATGATAATCTATCCCAAAATGGACAAGAAAGATCAATAATCAACTACTAGCTGTAGCTTATAAATAATTTTTGTCTGTTCAAGTGTACTGTACAGAAGTACATCCAGATGATTTGTCATGCAGTCACTAAAACATATTCAGCAGATTGTACTGAAAACTATGCCGAGTCTTGACAACAATTTCTACATCAAGTTCCTTTCGCCTCGCTTATCTTATTCTTGTGTCGTTTCTGCTTGTTTCTACTGCCTCTTTTTTATCATTCTCTGAGCTGAGGGTCTATCAGAAATAACCTCTCTACCTTCTCAAGGTAGGGGTAAGGGGTAAGGTCTGCATATACTCTACCCTCCCAAAACCCCATTGTGAGATTACATTGCATTTGTTGTTGTTGGTCCCTGCTTTATCTGAGAGATGTTGCATGTATTTTTTCTGCAGGGACTGTATGTGCTTCAGCTGTTAATACAGGTTTTGGAATTTGGACCTTGTGACACTATCACACTAAGGATTGTGCATTACCTGTTTTCGTTCCATCGAGTTTTACAGTATCACAAAGGAAAAAAAGAAAAAAGAAAAAAATTTCTCTCCTTTCCTTCATATGGAGATGAAGAGGCAGAAACATGTTTTTCTTTATTTTTGCCTCATCGTCGTTGTCTTGCCCAGTGCTGCAGGTTCCTCAAAGCCAGTGGCAAATGGCTTTTGTAGTTTTCAGTTATTCTCCTTTTGGCTCATGGAAGGGTCCTAAAGGCATTCTTTTCTTACAGGAATTTCTTTGTTAGGAGTACTTTTTGTTGTAACCGAGATTTTCATTCATTGGTTGTAGTACTATTTTGTGTCAGTTTAGCCTTACTGTATTTTTTTTTTTTAGAGATTTCACAATTAGGGTCTTAGATGGAGTTCTTGCATTGTATTGATGTAACATTATGTGAGTTAATTATGTACTGAACTTGTTTGTATGATGTTCCATATTGTTGGTTAGGTTGTATTTTAACTGCAGTGTTGGTTACCAATCAAGAAGAATGTTGGAATTTTTAGCATTATTACTGTTTTGATGTGCTTTTTCCTCTTGAAGCAATGGGAGAATTATTGACAGTTAATCTTAATGCAAGTAATAGCCACTAAAGTGCTTACTTGCCTGCCGAAGCCAAGTTCGAATGCCTGCTTATATATTATGCACACTATATGGACATAACAGTGTTGAACCAACTGCAAACAGAGTAAACTACATCAAGAGGTAGGCATGAGACATCAAGTGCCTGATTTAACAGAGGTAATCAAACACCAGAAAGCACATATGTAACTATTGGCAAAACAGAAAAAGAAGAGCATCTTTGCATAGCCCGTTGGTGTTATTCTATCTACACACCAAAATGGCTGTCCATGTATAGTCTTATGCCCAAGATAAACTATATCATTCATTAGGACGGTATCGCACAAGATTTGGAAGGGTTGTAGCTTGAAGTTTCTTGATTTCAGATGCCGTCACCCCACAATATTCTAGGTATAGAGAGTGCAAATTCTTGAGAGGCTTCAGGTGCTGCAAACCGTCGCTGGTGATTCTAGAGTTCGAGACATTCAAAGAAACCAATGATGTCAATCCTGCATTTTCAGATGAGTTGTTGTCAATTAAGTAGGAAAACTATGAAAAAAGCAGGATTGAAAACCGAGAAAGGAAAAAAGGAAAGAAAACACTAATGCAACTTTTTCCAATCGATCCAACTGTTGGTTGACAGAGCCAACCAACACCTCCACCTATACTGATGAGAAGTATATGTATGGAGTGAAATAATTGAGATGCACATAACTTGGTCCGAACAACTAAATGAATGAACAACCTGGTGCATGAAGCAACTCGTGTTCACACAGAACCTGAAAAACAACCGTAGCCCCAAGGGGCGGTACTTTAAGCAGCCTACCCTGACGCAAGCATCAATGGATAATTTCACGGCTTCAATCCGTGACCTTTAAGCTCACACCTAGGCAACTATACCGTTTCTCCAAGGTTCCCCTTATGCGAATGCCTCAATGATTTTAAAAGTAGTAGTATTCCTGCAGTTGGCTAGACTAATACATTCCTTTCTAAAGCCTTAAGAGAGTGGGTGCATGTGGAAGCACACATCAACACTAAATTCACCATCACTATTTCAGAAAGCATTCATCATTGTGGTATTTAGTCTAAGCTGATTGAAAAACGTACATCAGTATGCTGAGAGAAACTCAACATATTAAGGGTTCTATTGTCTTCATTAGATATGTTTGAAGTCATCAATTCCCAATGTAGTTCCCATATTAATCATCCATAGCAGCAGTTTTGACGAGCATTAGTACTGCTGTAGGTGTTTCACGTACCGAATGAAATGAAAAAGTACCTGATAGAAACTCCAAGGCTGTATCTGATAGCTTCAAGTTCTGTGACAGGTTTAGCAACGTCAGAGAAGTAAGATCCTTTATGTTCTTGACCCCAGCATCCGTCAACTGACCACCACAGAGGTCAAGAGATTGGAGGTTTTTGAAATCTGGTGAGACATGCACATACTTGAGAATTTGGAAATGAGTAAAAAATTGAAAACAACAATGTGTCTGAGTACAAATGTAGTGGAGCTACAAGTTTAGCTTGGAAAAATTAATCATGAAGATTGGAAGCAACAAGAGAGGACAACCACAAAGAAAATTGTTGACGCCTCCCCTCATTAGAAGGGTCGTTTCATACGTCAGTATTGGTATTGCAAGTTATAGATAGTACGACCAAGAAGCAATTAACAGCTGAATCACTTAACATCAGACCAACTAAAGGAGTTTCTAGCAGCAACGAAGAAATATTTCTTGTCGATTCACTTCCATAGTTCCATTACCATACATCGCCAAGAAAACTCATTCTTACTACCATCTGTAAAGAAATGATAAGAATGTTCCTGCTCCATATTCAAAACTTAACATACATGAAAAATAATAGAATTTTTTTGACAGTACTTCCAAAAAATAAACGGTTGCTTCAACTTACATGACAGATACTTTGTACCGGAATCTGTAATTTGAGCACCAAAAAGATCTAGATGAGTCAATCCAGTTAAACCTGCTTCCATATGGCAGAAAAAGCTACATGTTAATGTTTCTAGTATAAACCAGAAAAGAATGACCTAAACGGCTCCTATTAAACTACAATGAGTGTTGTCCCAAAAAAACAAGAGAAATGAACTAACAAACAAAAATATAACAAAACCCAAAATGAACCGTAATCGTGAGACTTCAAATTCTGGTTATTACAATGAAGCGTCACTATAATTGTAAAAAAAAGCCTTCCATGATAATTTGGAAGGCACTACTTGCCAGTACAACTTCATACGACGTACAATATCAGACTTCCGTACAAAAAGTAGAACAAATAAAAACAGTTGTTAATGTCAAAGAAGTCGTTACTAGAAACACATTCTGGTGTTTCAAGGTTTTCCACTGACACATATATGGCACACCAATCATTATTCTCCTTAGCATGATCAGATTCATCAGAATATCCGTAACCTGAGTTTGTCGACCTTCTATACTAGCAATATATCTATTAAGTCCATGTGTTCAGAGAACAACATCATACCAATGTAATCTCACAAGTGGGGTCTGGAGAGGGTAAGGGTAGTGTGTACGCAGACCTTACCCATACCTTGGATGGTAGAGAGGCTATTTTCAATAGAATAAAAAGCATTTAAGAAAACATGGAGAGAAGAAGTCATGTCAAAATAATAAGAACTCATGGCAAAGCAGTCTTAAAAAGAAGAGTAACTACAACAAAATAGGACAACAATCAGGGTACAAGAAACTATAAGAGTATGAAAGGATAAGCGACACAAAACTCAACTCTACCCACTAACGTTCTACCCTAATTTGTGTCCTTCATAATCTTCTATCTGAGGCCATGTTCAGTGTGTGTAATGAAAATGGACACAAGACTGGGGATGAGTAGATTTCCAAAATCTGCACCTCATATTAAAGAAGAAAAAGATTTCAGGGCTTACCGGTGAGAACTGCAAGTCCTGAATCTGTAATTTGACGAGAATCAAGGTTAAGTGACCTCAGAGAAGTCAATCCAGATAACTCTTTCAAACCACTGTCAGCTACTGAGGTGAATGAGAGATTGAGATCTTCCAATTTCGTCAACCCTAGAACATATCAATTGTTAAAATCAGCACATCATCATATGTACAAGATAACAATATAGAAGCATCAAAAAGTAAGCTGTAAAGCTTTTACAAGTCGAGAATGTGACATATGTTATACACATTGCTCGACGGAATGCAGATACAAACACCAATTCCTTTCCCCTACACCCCCGATTTACTGCCATAAGAGCTTATAGTTTCGACTGAAATTGTAGTCTTTGAACTGTGAAAATACATAAATCTCGCTGTACAGAAAGTCACTTGTAACAAATTCTATGTCAAGGAAGGAAGATTCAGTTTCTAGCCAGAAAAATAACAAGAATATGAGAACTCATTATACAGGGAAAAAGTAGAGGGGAAAAAACAACACAGAACACACATGGAGAAGTTGGATAATAACTACTACCTCTATTTTCCAATTTATATAGCACACATCACTTTTTAGCCTGTCCCAAAAAGAACGACACCTTTCTGTATTTTGGAACAAATTAATCTCTTTAATGAGATGATTTACTGCCACACAAATGCATGCCTTGTTTTAAACCACAAAGTTTCAAAAGTCTTTCATCCCTAAACTCCATGCAAAGTCAGACAATGACACATAATTTGGGATGGAATAAAAACTAAATTGGATCAGCGAAAGGTACTTTAAGTGCAATAGAGCACCAGAACTACAAGGCACTTTTCTTTTTTTACTGCAAAAGGAAGCAAAACTGGAGTCTGATTTACGTTAGAACCTTCAATTGACGTCCACAAGCACAACAGATGCTTTTGGCAGGTGGATATTACCATAGGTAACCTGGATCACTAATTAACCTTGACCCCTTACCATAGGTAACCTGGATCACTAATTAACCTTGACCCACAAGGAGTATGTTGTTTTGACCATACGAAAATGAATTGGGAACTTGTTTAAAATCTAAGAACTTCAAGAAATCTAAATTCAAAAAAATGAGATGATGTGAAAGGAACAAATGATCAGACCCTTGAATTTTGGACGGATGAAAATGAATCGACCAACGTAGAATTTGTTCACAAAGAACTAAAAGATAATGTAAAAAGGATGTACATATTCTAGTAGATATCAACTCAAAGTATGAAGATAAATAAAAGTTTGTATTGCATTTTGAAGATTGGTAATAAGATCAGTTGCAAACTCAAGTAAAATTCTAAGTTTGGCAGGTGTTGGCCTACTAAACAGACACTTCAAGCCAAAATCTTTAGGGGTCATTAAGGGTCGTTTGGTCTAATGGACAAGCATAGATAGTCCTGGGATAAAATTAAAATTTAGTACTGTCTTGGCCCTTGTTTGGTTACTAATCCTAGAATTAGTTATACCAGGATTAGTAATTAGTCCGGGATAAATTATACTTGCCAGAGGGTGCAATAATTGTACCGGGATTAGATAACACATGATAAACAATGAAAATGACAAAAATACCCTTAAGGATGCCTGTGTATAACTTATACCAACAAAACTTGTCTTCAAACCAAATGACCCCCAAGTATTTTTTGTAATCTGACCAACTTAAGTCCTCACCCTGATCCTCTCATAAAGACTAATAAATATGGGGGCAAGCGTATTAACTTGTGAAGATAAATTGGTTGGTGAGATTTGATTATAAACTAATTAGGATTTGCACACTTGCACTTTACTTGCTATTGTGAGAGCTGACATGAAAGAAAAGCAACAGACTTTTTTTAACATATATATCAAAATCATTAGGCTAATGTGATGCCAAAAGTCGCATGATATGATGGAAAATCAGTTGCTAAGTAGGGTAAATGGTCCAACCAGAGAGTTGAAGTATTCCATTCCTTCCAACTTCAGTATCAGACAGCTCCAAAGCTTTCAAGTTTGAAAGGCCTGAAAAAGACGGAAAACATAAATCTGTAAAAGATAAAAAGGAACTCTCTTTCTGGTCTGGTGGATGCATTTTAACCAAACTATATGGTGTTAATAATTTAGAGCTTCAAACGTCCTTGTGAACAATCTCCAAGAGTGTCCAACAAGTTCATATCTGCATGAACTTCACATAACATACCTGTATATAACCATCTCAGTTTATTTGAGCTTTAAACTTGAGTCTAATATTCAGACTTCAGGCATTAGAACTCGACTAGGGGTCTTAATGACACAGAATTGGACTAAACAAACAGCCAAAGGAAATATTGCGCCAACACACCAAAAATTGCATTGACTACATGATGAGGTATTCAAGACTACAATTTAATGCAGAAAAAGTAAATGAGTGACACTACAGCATAATGCTAAACAAAGAAAAGAGGGGAGGGGAAATAAACTATGTTTACGTATACCAGCTAAATGAGCAAGACCATCATTGCTAATCCTACAAGAATCCAAGTAGAGGCCTTCCAATTTTGTCATCCCTGCAACATTGGTAAAACTAAAAGAAGTAAATAACCAAAATAATGGGAGAAAGATGAAACATATAGAAGTAACCACCTCAACTTAAAACTGATTTTTTTCAAACCAAGGGATCAGAGGTAAGAGAACATCAATTCTAGCTATCCTGAAAGCATCTCAAAACTCCAAGATAAAGCAACAGCCGGTGGCCAAATATCAACTCTAGATATACCAACAGTTTGTTCAAGATGAAAACAAACAAGTTTCAGCACGTGAGCATTAAGTAACAAGTTCATATTATTGCCAAATTTAAGTTTCGATCCCATAATGAAAGAGTCTTGACTCAACATGATCAATTGGATAACAACAAAAATCTCCACGAATATCAACAAAATGGTAGGTGTGACATCAAGATTACAACAGTTTGGGCGGTTAACCGCAGGCATAGAACTCTTGCATGACAACATTATCTGACTGAAACAGATTAGCAATTTGCTAATGTTTTCCATTTTTCTGGTTCATTTTGCGAAATGTTTGGATAAAAAACACTAGAGTGGGGTAATAAATGACATATTACATGAAAATAAAGACAGGTTATATTTTATATTTGAAAGGAAAACACTTTTGGTGAAATAAATTGAATCGTTAAAACTGAAAGCTTTTGGATCTTAGGATGCTATAGCATGATAGCATAGAGAGAATGGATTTGAATTTTAGAGAAACTAAAGATAAAATGTCATCTAACCTCTAAAGGAGGAAATTAAAGAGAAATTACGGACCTTTTAGCTGTACCAAACATGTATCCGTGATATTGTTAAATCCCAGATTCAACTCTTTCAAACTGCTGAGTGCTGCAGATGTAAAACAGTTGGCTAACAATGTGGAATGGTTTTGCTTTAGTCAGTTCTTTTTGGCAGATAACAAATGTCTTCCACTTACCCGAAAACTTCTCACATCCATCATCTAATAGGTGACATCTATTGACATTTAGCGACTTCAACGAAGTGAGAGCTGCATTATGATAAAGGAACTATCAGAAACTTCAACAACGTGATGGAATCCCAGAATAGAGAAGTAATTCCCCGAAAAATTCTCTCTTTTACTTCATAAAATTTGTCCCGCAAACTAGGCCTAGTAAGTTAACATGGAAATAAACACAGTAAAAGCAGCAGACCTGTGAGGTAATCCAAACATGATGCAGTAACAACAGACCCTTCCAAGTTTAGCACGACTAGTTTGTACAGATCTGTAAAAGAATGAAATATTATCAAATCCAGATTACATCTTAACCATAGAACAAAAAAAAATGTAAACTTTACGAAAAGCAGCCGAAGAGACTATTAATTGAGCTTCTTACATACTTAAAAGTTTGGAATTTATCAGACTCAAAAAGCTAAAACCGGTAACATAAACAACATAACAAATTGGTAAATAAAGATATCATATAATAAATGAAAGATATGTTGAAATGTTCAAAAAAAAAAATCCGATATAGTAAAACCAGCGAAACTAGAAAAAGTGCAATGAGCCTGAGGCTTCGGTTTTCATGGAAACACACAAAAAAGCATAACATTTTTTTTACAATAGAATCCAAAAGATGGGAACTTTAAAAGTAATGTGAGATCACCTAAACCAAGCATGCAGGCAGTCCTGGTATGATCAATTAGAACAATCATAGGACATCACAATAGTTTATAACACCAAAAAAGGTAAGTGATACCTCTTAAATAAGACACTCCAACATTTGTTATGTCGATACATGAAATCTGAAGTTCCTTCAAATTCACAAGCCCTGAAATATATCGTGTGAAAATCAGCAAACATTTACGAAGCAACTCCACGAAACAAGCTCAAACACACATATATATGAAGATTTTAAAGCATATTCATCGAGAATATACCTGCAAGAGGCTTCAAGTCTGAATCCGTAATAAACTTGCAGTTTCTTATAGTGAGAGATTCAAGGTTCGTCAAACCTAAAAGTTAAAAGACACAAATGAATAAAGGGCAGCACACAACCAAACAAAGAGGGACATATGCATTGCACTTGTATGATCAGAAACGACAAAAATAGCCAAACATTAAAGACGACATAATGTTGTCTCCTCAACAAGAAATACGGGAAAACAACAAACCTTCAAGATGAATAAAACCTCCATGAACTAGAGGACATCGCTCAAACTCCAACTTGACTAGTTTCATTGAGCCGGATAAACTTTTCATTGATTCAGCACTGATCCCATTGCATTTTCTAAAACTCAAGTATGTCAAATCTGTAAAACCTGAGCAACAAATATAATGGATCGTCATCGCCAGAAATTCTAGCACATAGAGTTTGCAGGGTGGGGTGGGGGAGATAGTGATATATCCACTTTGGCAAACAAGAAAAAATGATTCATCAAATCAAATTGATAACTCACATCATCCATAGAAAACAAGGAAATTGTTATCCAACCCCCGAATGAGATGGAAGTAAATTCATTAATGATCTTGGAAGCTCAAATTATGTGTCTGAATCTGATCAATTTTATCAAGCATGTAAAGCATTCCATTATAAACTACTTCCTGAGATTCAGTTTCTTAAGCTGCATTAAGAAGCAGACCACCGCAGTGTTGAGGCATCAATGGAAGATCCCTTGGGATGGATTTTTCAGATTTCCTTTTTCTATATCTGAATAATAGAGAAGTTCATAGAGGTTGGTATCCCACAAATGTAAATGAAAAAAAGGTCCCTGGTAATTAGACTAATTATAATCCGATTAATAGAAGCAGAACTTAATAATTTATGATCCAATGTCAAAGATAAATAAAACTTGAAAGCAAATAGAGAACTCAATTACAAATCTTTCTACATTCATGCTAATTGTGGAAAGCTATAACGGACACGGTAAACAAAAGCAATAATATTAGCTTCATAAGAAAAAATCCTTCTATGCCAAATTAGTTGCAAGAGAGCAGTATAGGTTAACATGTGATATATCATCAGAGGGAGTAGCAATAACTACCAGCGATGTGCTTTATGCCACGGGAAGAAATTTTGTCGCAGCAATCCAAACCTAAGGCTTGGAGGTTTGAGCAATTCCTAAGGAGGCTTAAACCAAAATCTGTAACCTCGGCGCTAGAGATATATGCAGACAGTAATGATGATCCTTGTGAAGAAATGACATCCATCCATTTATTGTTTACTCTCATATGTTCTCGCATGCACATATCCTATCAGCAAAAAGAAAACCATCAAATGAAATAATCAACCAGATCCTGTATTGAAACAATAATTAAATTCAAGCTTCCAATACAAGCGAGGACTTTACATGCAGGGCGCAATCTCTAAAAGCCTCAATACAGCTATCAGAAAGGCTGCATGAATCCACCAGATGGTTGAATATCAACTGGCTTATGTCTCTTGGGAGCATTGAAAATGAACGATATTTGTCGATGTCCTGTTAATACAGAGAGCATAAAATTTCCTGAACAAACACAAAGTACTCGACCATGAATCTCAAAGGGATGTAGCAGAGATATTTAGTCACCTCGCATATTTTACAAATGCATACTTCCATGAGGGACGGACAATGGCTTTGTTGAAATTGACAACACGCAGCGGGCAAAAAAAGGGAGGACTCTAGCCATTTTGAGCCAAATTTGAAGTATCTACCAGAAAAGCCTCTTCTAGTTATGTTCTCATCAGCATAGTGGTCTCTTTTACATGAACAAACACTCCCCATCAAGGAATTCCCTTGAGAAGACTCACTATCATTAAACGCTCCAAAAAGATGGGTTCTATGGCTCAATTATGAATTGACTAATCCTATATGTCTGCTAAAATTTTGCAGAAGCATTCAAAAGCTATCCTGCAACAGAGACATAATTTACACATCAAAATTCCACATATAGGTAACAGTTGCAGAGCCAAATAAAATACACTATGCAGATAGTATAGTATCTGCATAGTGTATACTTCACGTGTGTGTATACTTCTTTATATTCGACTCCTCTCAGTGAAAAAGTATAAAAAACACATAATAAATACGTAAAATACACTAACAAATAAAATACACTAAGTAGATACTAAACTCCATTTCATTCTATCAAACAAGAAAACAACCTTAAAAGTCCACTTCCTCAACCTTCTCATAGAAATATACTCATATACTAAGGCCATGTATAGAAGGAGAGGGCTAAGAGTTTCTTTTTTTCTACTACTCAAGTACAAACAAAATACATGTAAAGTTTGAAACATTAAAGCATAACAAATAAAGAGTGTGAAAAAGAAACTTAAAAGAACATCATATTGCCAATAAAAAGTGAATCCTCAAAAACATAAATGCATGCAAAGAGAAACAAAAACTCACTCAAAATAGTTACATGAGCACTAAAAAAATAAATAGTTACAAGAACAAAGTTTATTTTTGCACCTAAAATTTCAAACCTTCAAGCCTCAAAATACTCCAACAAAAAGACCATTTATCTACTCTCAGATGATAAATACAAAAAAAAAAAAAAAAAAAATTATTGTCAGTTATGATGGGAACAACCATAGAAGGAAGAGGCAAGAAAGAGTCAAAAGGTGGCAAGAACAGGGGAACTATATAGGTATGTGCCACTTGTCGAAGTTCCTTTCTTTCTACTACTCAAGTACACAAAATACATGTAAAGATTGAAACTTGAAAGCATAATAAACAAAGGGTAGGCAAAATAAACTTAAAAAAACATCATATTGTCAACAAAAAATGAGGAAAAAATGAACCCTAAAAACATAAATGCATGCCAAGTGAAAGAAAGACTCACTCAAAAGAGTTACACTAGCAAACTTCCATTGTCTATCTTTTGCACAAAAAATTCATACCTTAAAAGACACAAAATATTCCAACAAAAAGAGCCTTTATCTACTTTAAGAAGACAAATACAAAAGATTTGATTTTTAATGTCAGTTATGATAGGAACAAAATTAATGAAGGAAGAGGCAAGAAGGAGCCAAGGTGGTGGCAAGAACAGGGGAACCATATGGGTATGTGCCACTTGTCCAAAAATACACCTATAAAGTTTGAAACTTTAAAGTATAATAAAACAAAGAACATCACATATTGTCAATAAATGCATGCAAAGAGAAAGCAAGACGCACAAAATAATTACATTAACAAACTTTCAGTGTGTATTTTCCACAAAATTTTCATACCTCAAAAGACCCAAAGCAAGGAGAGGGCTAAAAGTTTCTTTCTTTCTACTACTCAAATACACAAAAATACATATAAAGATTGAAACTTTAATGCATAATAAATAAAGGGTAGGAAAAAAAGTTCAAAAAAACATCATATTGTCAAATATAAAATGAACCCTAAAAAACATAAAAGTTTGAAACTTTAAAGCATATTAAACAAAGGGTAGGAAAAAAACTCACAAAAAACATCATATTGTCAATAAAAAATAAACCCTAAAAAGCATAAATGCATGCCAAGATAAACAAAAACTCACTCAAAATAGTAACATGAACAAACTTTAGTTTTTTGCACTAAAATTTCATACCTTTCAAAGTTTACAGCCCCAAAATACTCCAACAAAAAAACCCTTTTATCTACTTTTCATCAGAGGATAAATACAAAAGATTTGGTTTTTAATGTCAGTTATGATAGGAACAAAAAATTATACAAGGAAGAGGCAAGGTGGTGGTAACAAAAAGGGAACTATTTTTTGGTATGTGTGCCACTTGTCCATATCTTTGTATCAAAGTGTGGCAAATTTTCATGAGTCATTTATATGATTTCATTTGATTATACAGTAGCAAGAAGATAAGAGAAACTTCTTTTTAAAAAATAAAATTGTATGATCAAAAAAGTGATGTAACGTTTTTATTCCTAGTACTGTTTTTTTAATGTCATTGTGGAGTACTATGATTTGTCAACCTATCATTATTATAGTCATAGGTTTTAGCTTTTTATGATCTAAACTGATATCTATATTTTTTAATTTTGTGTATGCTCAATAAGGATGTAAATTGATATAAAGTTGAATAAGTAGATATATCGTATATATATTCTAGTCTTGGTAGATAGAATTGTCCAAAATCCAAGGGTATTGCCTAGTGATCAATAAAGTGGTTGAGAACCTTGAGGTTTTTAGGTTCAAAATTCAACGGAGACAAAAAATACTAGGTAATTTTTCTCATCTGTCCTAGTCTGTGTGGATAGAGTTACCTGGTACCTGTTGGTTGTTGTTGGTGGGAGCCAGTAGGTATCCCATTGAATTAGTCAAGGTGCGTGAAAGCTGGCTCGGACACTACAGTCATCAAAAAATAAAGTAGACACGCGCATTTTAGATGGCAATATCCGCTTATGCCATGTAGGATATAATGTGTATTTGTTCAACTTTATATAAATATAAGTAACTAAAATTAAAGAATATAAATATTAATAAGATCAAGTTACGTAACAATGTTTATGTGTGTATTATATAATGCACACATATAATGCATACATTAATATTAATCAAAGATTTCTTAAATAACTAGAAAGATCTTTACAAATTGTGAATACTAGTTTGCTAAAAATTAATCAAATTAAGAATATGGTGTCATTACTATTGAGATATATAAATAAATTATTGAGATTCATAGTTCCATTCAAATAAAAAATTAAATAAGGAATATTATAATTCAAAAAAAAAGTAGCACTATTTTGTTATGAAAGTTAAAAGGTAAATGGTTTTAAAGTTTTTTTTATTATGTATTAACCCTTATATTAAGGTTTAACTTTGATATATGAAATATTTTTAGATTGTTAATATATTTTAAGTTATTGCGATTTGGCAAATTAACTTATATTTTAGTTACTAACTTTATTTATTTATAAGAGTAGCTTTAAAATAACAATAAAATAGATAAACTGTTACATCATATTTTCATGAGACCTTTCGTCAATCTTACGTAAACGCAAAATGATTCCCACACCAAATTGAATTACTTTATTTATTAATTTTATTTTTATGGATGATTAATTATGTCATTCTTTTAATAGGAGATGTTACAAAATGAGAATTCTACTTGACATCATTCTCTATTTTTTCATCAAGAGTTATCAATTTTGTAGGAGTATTTCTTTTTTTCTTTTTTTGCTTATTATAAATTTAGGGACCCACCTTATCTCAAAGAATTAAAAAGATAATTGAAACCATTGAATTTTTCTAATTTTTAATTAGAAAAAATTAAGGCGCCCATAGGATTTGTAACAAGTGTAAATTAACAGAATAAAGATGATTATCCTTAATCACTTAACTATCATAGATTTTGAGATTCTACTTTATCATCTCTTTTGAATAAGGTTTTTTTTAAGCTCGAAGTCACTTCTGTTAAAAAGTGTTTTATCGTCAATATGATTCTTTTACATTGATTTAATTCAATACATGCACTAAATCAACATATAGTACATGATATACTTAATATTCTTTTGCTATAAATGATGCTTATATAAAGTCATTAGTTAAGATTAAGTTCACACTCAAATACGATTCTTTGGGTGGTAATTAAGTGGAAGTACCCCTAACTAAAGTTATATTCTTCCTTTTACATTTTTTCAATTTGGTATTAGTACACAAATAAAGATTAAGAATACCTTAATCCCCTTTTAGCATCTTATTACCTTTTGAAAATCATTTTATTCGAATAATTCATGTTATACTCATTTTTATATAGTAATTTTCTTGTTACTTCATTTTTTTTTATATATAAAGTAATACTATGATTAGTAGGGGTCGAGTTGATTGAGCAATTAATCTTCGATCTCAGGTTCAAAATTATACGTATGCTTTCTCGATCGAACTTGTCATACGAGGCTTGTCTAGCGTGATTTACCTCTCCTTGTGATTTTGGAGGCTCGAAGAATAGATTCCTTATTAACAAAACAAAACAGTCCAATTATATATGTTGTAACAAATCTGTGGGTAAATTCTCCTTTCTATTATTGGGGGAACAAATTCCTCGTGGAATATAAATTTTACTTTGTGTGAACAAATATCACGTTCAAAACATTTATTTTAATATTATAAAAGTATGCTTATTTGCATTGCCACATTGACAAATTGATTCTGTCCGTTGGAGTTGCCTCTAAGGCAGTACTTCCTTCCTCTATTGATTGTTGGTCACCTGATTCTCCTTTAAGTGGCTGAGTAATGTCCATGGTTAAAGAGAGCGAGATATCCGCGCCTCAGCCTGAAGAGATTTTTGTTTTTTTATTTTATTTTTCAATTGTAATCTTGCAATTTTATTATTTTGTAATTTTTCACTAACACAACTTTTAAAATTTGCCCCCATATTCATGGCATATAATATATGAACATGCGACGGTACAGAAGAACGAAACGAAGTCTCAAAGATATTGTTATAATGAACTTATTTGAGCCCATAGTTGTACAACTTTAAAACATGTCATAAGGGTCTAAAGCTTATTTCTTTATATACTCAACATTTCTCCTGTGTTTTGTCGGTACGAAAGTTGCTTGGAGTTTCACACCTAAGAGTAAATAGAAAACTCATGGTAAGGTATGCTTCCCCCTTTAATAGGTTACATGCATAGAGAATCTAAATTAGTCGGATCAATGAGTTTGGTCAAACATTTATATGAAAAAGAAACAAGAAGTAGCTTCTTATATAAAGGCAAGGAATTCCTTAAGCAAACCAATTTCTCAAAATGGATTACTAACAGCTGCAAATTCAGTAGCATCTTTACTTCTGCAAAAGAATCACAACTTTGTACAAAGTAAGACTTTGGGGAAGAAACAAATGGTAAACCAATTGAATAACTTAAGCTCTAAAACAAGTGTGTGCTTCATATATAAACAATAAAAAGGTCAAAAAGAAGGGATTCTAAATACCCAAAATGCCAACGGCACACTAGTTATGAAGGTAACGCGGTACGCGCAGTATTTCTTCCTAAGCCAACACCCAAACCCACAGGTACAGAATCAGTTTTGCTCTTCACATTATGACTACAATGGGCAGAATGAACATGGGCCTGGTGTGAGTTCTGGTTATTGTTGCTTATATTGATAACATGATGGCCATTTCCATTGATCGGATGAGAATGGCCGGTGCCATTTTGCATACTTGAACTGTGAGGAATCTGCATCATTCCAATCCCTTCGGACTCAACCGATTCTTCAACACACTCGACGTCTTCGTTGTAACCGTTTATCAAGAAATCTGAACAGTTCTTCTTACACCCATGATCATATGGATTACGGAATCGACCACCTGGTCCTCTGAGGTAACTGTAACGCATCATATTGGCCATTTCATTTGTTGTAATGTTGTGTGATATCTGTTGCAAAAGGGAAAATAGGAAGGTCAAGATATATTTCATGTGTTTTAACTGTTCTCACGAGATGGTGAAATAATTGTCATAGAAACCAATGATCCGTTTAACAGCTTATAATGGCGTGAAGACACCATTGACAGTAAGAATTAGCAAAAGCAGCTTGCACAGGTAAAGGAAATAAGAAGCCAATGAGCATCTCAGGGCAAACTATAAGCGTGTTCATGTCGTCTGTAGAAAGTTATTCAAATACACTTTCTGATCCGCAATGGTCATCATTTATACAGAAGAATTCTGTCTCTTCAGAAAACATATCTGGAAGAAGACAAATTAAAGATCACCGGATGTGTGCTAGTGGCGACCTATTTTCCAAAACAGCTGAGACATAGTGTGTCAAGTTGCAAGAGAACCAGGAAAACGAATACTGGAGTTCCTTGTTGTATGCTACATTTATACTAATAATTTATATGTTTACAGGCATAAAATAGCATATAGTTTCACAGAGTAGACTAAAGAGCTCATCAAATGTAAACAGGAAAACAAAGAAAAACATACCTGAGAAGCTTGTACCCCAGTTAAGACTGCCACTCCAACGAAGAGGAAGAAGTCTGCAAATAAAAATGCTAAAGCACCAATATGGTGAGTACCAGCATGACTCAGCCAACCCCCAAACGATGATGGAGCTGCTGGGTCAGTCAAGACTCCTGTTATCACAAAAAGACGTTTTATTAGAAAAAAAAATTCAGATGAAAATATATTTACGTGAGTTACAGGAAAGAGTATTTACTTGTAAGAGTAACTGCACCAGTTAAGACCATTGCCAATACTTCGAGAACAAGAAAGTTGAAAAAGTCCCACTTGTTTTTCTGAACAAAAATGTGAAAAATAACTCTTCAGAGGATGCAACCAAGAACTAGTAGGCAAACATAAGACATACTGAATTATCAGAGGAAACCGTGATTTCGTCTTATGTTATACTATGACCATCACCTAATGAGCTAACGGCTACATCACACATACCCTTTTTTCTCATAACAAAAAATTTCATATATATACACTAGCCTCACAATTCACTGTTGATATAATCTCAAATGCACTAGTGGGTGGTAGGGAAAAAAAAGGAGAAAAAAGATCACAAGAATCCAGAATCGATTACCTTGCCGATGCAATTAGACACCCATGGACAATGATGATCAAATTGTTCCACACAGCGATCACAGGTTGAACAATGCTTTGCACGAAGAGGACGAACAATCTGGCAAAAGGAAAAACGATAATGTACATAACCCCCTAAGAGATGAGTCTCTATCAATAAAAGTATGAACAAACAGCTCTAGTCAGTACCTTGCACGTGGAGCAAAGTTGAGACCAATTCCCAGCAAGCAAAGCAGGATGATTCATTTCCATTTTGAGCAAAGGTTCCTGAAATATGACAAGGAAATCACATATTTCTTGTGAATTGTACAGGCTGAAAAAAGAGAGGCAAATCTGAATAGACAGAAGTATATAAAGATCTTGGCTAAAGATTATGCACACCTCCTAATAAGAAACAATTAGTATTATTTTGAAGAGCCTCTTTTCACACTATTAATTTTGGTTTTCTTCGTTCTTTTGTTTTCAAACTTTTTTTTTTTGTCTGGACTGCAAGGTTGGAACTTACATCATCTTTGATATTTTGTGAATCATGTTGACTCCTCCGGATGTAACCTGGATCTTTTCTGTGACAGAAAAACAAGACAGATTCAAATTTGACGAGTACAAGCAAGTTTAGCATATAGGAATTTCTGACATTGCCAATGATAGCAATGTATAAGGAGTAAGTAATTCTAAGAAATCCAACTAAGGAAGGCAAAACGAAAAATAGGAATTTTATAAAAACCATATGGACATTCTTACATTCCTATATATCAAAAGAGCATGAAGAAATACCTGCTGCACCGGTAAAATGTAACTAGTCCAGCTGTAGCAAGGAAAACTCCCAACCATGCAAATAGTGCGCCAGCAGCAGTTAATTTTGGCAAAGTTGAAGCTGAATCAAACAGAAACTTTACAGGACATTCCACATTGACCATCGTAAAACTAATGAGACAAAGTTGATTGTGAACAAAAGGATTAGGAGAAGTACCCAAAATTACCGCATGAATGTAAGTGGTAAGTAGAAGAAATATTGTACAACAAAGAACAGGAGCAAGTCCAAGCTTTGAAAGTTTGCCAAGCCGGGTACTTCCGTCACAGCGTTTGTCATATAACTGCCTAGCGTTTCCCTGCAGAACCATTTAACATTCTATGACAATCGAATAATGCACAAAATGCTGCATTCTGGCAAAGAGACAGGCAGACTTTAATATAACAAATGCTGATTCTCAGGGACTTTAAAATAGATGCCATCTCAAAAACAACCTAATCTCAAGTTAGGGACACCAAAATCTAGGAACACTTACAAGGAAAAAAGCAACTTGTCTGTGACTCTTGTCAGAAGCAAGCTGAGCAGGTGTAAGGCCAGTGTTATCTGTCACGATAAGGTCTTCCTTCTTCCCTGCCTGCACCAACACCGTACATGCTTCTAGGTGACCCCTAATAGCAGCCCAGTGAAGAGGAGTACAACCTAAAGTAGAATGAAATGTAAAATAACAATAGATTTCAAGCAATGCATCACAAAAAAGAGAGTTGGAGGAAGATAATTGGTTTACCCTCTTTATCCTGACGTCCACGATATGCATCAAGAAAGAGTAGAAGGCGTATACAGTCAGCAAAACCCTTGTATGCAGCCCTAAATTTTTCGGGAAATAAATTCACAAGTAAGTAAGTATTTACCAAATAAAACTAAAATAAAAGAGTGCATTGATAACCCCACTACTTGGTTCATGAATAAAGTAACAGAAAAGATGATGAGCTAAGCAACAAAAGAGAATATTCATCCGGGGGAAGGGGAGGGGACAGAAGGCTGGTGGAAAAGAATTATCAACAGCAAGTCTGACCAAAAATATTTCCATTTCTGAATGAATGAATGAATGAATGAATGAATAAACCCAAACAATCTTTTCCTATCTAAAGAGTAATGCATGTATTACTAAAGTTACCAAGTTCAAAAAAAAAAAGTAATGCATGTATTACTATAGCAGAAATGGACAATGAATTTTTTTTTCTAATCTATGTATACCATCAAAACATCTGGGCTAGAGATTGTTAAAGAAAGCAATAAGAGAAAATTCTCTGTCCATATTCAATTGCTGAGTATGCATGCTTGTAGCTGTAGCTACTCTCTTTTCCATAATCAGCTTCTAATGAAAACAGCAATTATAAAATCCATTATGAAGATTCCTTAGGTCTTTTAATGCCAAATCAAGGGTTGGATTTGTTACTTCTCTACACTGTCAGTTTCTCCTGGTTCCTTGAATAAGAATCACATAGTCATATTTTAGAGGAATTTCTCCAGAAATTTGGCTTTAAAAACAAAATGGCATCAAGAACCCAACAAATTCCACTTCACAAGTTTTCACAGAGTGTCAAATAACCATGTATTAGACAGATAAAGAAGCTCCAGAAATAAAGAACGACTATTGCATGCTTCTAACACCTCAAGCTTGTAATTCAGAAAAAGGGTATAGTATGGTTCTCAGAACTACCAGTGTAAAGGGCTTCTCCCGTCACCGTCAGGTACATCAGGATCTGCATTCCACTTTGTAACAACATAATAAAGGAAAGCTGTCTGACCATACTGTGCGGCAACATGTGTTGGCTGCAGTAAAATTTCATAGAATGAGTAATAGGCAATTCTTCAAAGATTTCACACTAAGATCTTAATCACTTGTAGTTATTAAATAAGTACAACAGCAATGTGAGGAAAGAAGAGGAAGTAAAGGGGAGCCCGGTGCACAAGGCATCCCACGTTCACATAGACAGTGGACAAATAATATCAAGAAAGACAGGATGCATTTTCAAATACTTGGACAGTAAGATCATCTGTTGCAGATGTGCTTATCAAAAGGGGAAAAAGATCATCTAGTCGAAAATCAAACATGTTGTTGTTGATTGCTAGAATAATTATTAATTAGTTGTTTACTTGCCACCAGCCGGAGTAGTCTACTACTTTGTTTAAATTTTAATTGCTGAGAGATATTTAAAGTTTTTTTTTGAATATTTATTT
>JAJOOI010005053.1:0-24223 GCA_029582585.1 Solanum bukasovii
ATATAATTTTGTTCCTATGTATACAATGTAATTTCTCGACTAGCTCCGTTACCACCAAGGATTTGGTGAAATTCCTTTGCCCTTAATTAGAAGTATTGGTCTCAAGTCTTGCGGATAAGAAAACCCTGGTACAAAGCGTTTCCCCTTCGGGAATGTCAGGATTTGAAGTTAATTATGAATTTTGAACTTGTCATCAAATTCATAGCATGATTTAATTAGTGGGTTCCTTCCACCTTCAGTAAGAGATCTCGGATTCAAGTTTTGAGAATGAACAAGACTCTGATAGAGACATTGTCCTCCAAAGACGAAGTCAGTATATGAAGTTTATGAATTCTATGACTAACGTGTAAATTAAGTTGATAAAAGAAACTTCTACTATCAACAAAAACTTCTTGACTTTCTACAACATGCATGTAATGACCTAATTAAATGCAATTCCTTGGACCATCAAATGGAATAATATTTACTTCATTCATTTCATTTTAGGTATTTTTATTTGATTGACCATAAAATACTTTAAAAAAAATTGTAATCATAAATTAAACATTTGTATAATGTATCAAAATATTTCTTGAATTCGTGATCTTAAATAATATAGTGAGATGCTAACTATTTTTCTTTGTCAGAAGTGCTTTCCAAATAAGTATTTCCATAGAGTAGCAATTTGTTTTTAACTAATCAATTTGAAAAAACGCATTTATCAATACCCTTGCCTAGTTTGTGTTTGGCAAAGATTCCAAAGATATTTACTACTCCCTCCGTCCACTATTGTTTGTCAGGATAAGGTCATGCACAACCCTTAAGAAAAATTTAATATAAGGTGCAATTTGACAATATAGCCCTACTATCAATCATTATTAAAATGGTTTGTACTTTTTGAAAATTGTAAAAACAACTTTTTTCATATTAAATTAGTCTTGTAACTTTAAAATGACTACTTTTTGAAATAAGTAGTTATGTAATCATTAAGGGTAGAATTGGAAAAAAAGTGACTAATTATTTCTTGATTGTTTAAATTGACAATTAATTTTGGACATCTAGTTTTAGTATATCTGACAAACAATAGTGGACAGAGGGAGTATTTCCAGAGAAAATACACTTTTTTCAACTTCTTCTCTTCTCAATAACATTTATTATTTTTTCCTAAAAGTTTAACAAAACATTCTAACTCTTTAAAATAAGCACCTTTAATTTTCTAAAAACTTAGCCAAACATTCTTCAAGTATAAAAATGATCTTATTTTTTAAAACAAAAAATAAACACGTAAATTGAAACAGAAGTCCTAAAGAAGACTTTGAAAATATTATTTTCTAGTCCACAAAAATAGTTTACTTTGAATAGTTATTAATCTTAGTTTTCTACAGAAACAAAATATAGTTGTTCAACATTAATGCACTTTATCATGATTAACTAATAAATAATTAAGGCCAAAACACAAATTAATTGATTATAGTTAGATAATACCTTCTTAAAGTGAAAATCTTAAGCGAATGATTATACACCTTTAATATGGTATTAAATTAGACACTACAACAAAAATAGCTTTTAGTGGCAACAAATATACACATTATCAAAGAGTAATACAAATTTTACCAAAATTAAAAATATGTTTTTAACGACAATTCAATTATTGCTGTTAAATAATTACCGCTAAAGATCATTACATCATAACTCATAAGTCTTGAGGTTGTCTAACAAAAAGAGATTTGTCTATGCTTTAAAGCATAGAAAAAAAACCATTTTACATATGAAAATGACATGTTAGAGACATAATTAAAAAAAAAAATATCTATATTATATTATACTACTATTATATTGAAGTTTAGTTGAGATGGATGACAACTTAGGTAATGGTTTGTCTTTCTACCAAAACTTCTTCTTGGTCAAAGAGCTCTCTTTTGACAAGTAGAGAATTTTTTATAAACACATAAATATTTATGACATATTTAAATACACCAGTTTCAAAAAGCTTATAGCCTCACAAAATATTTTTAGATCACACATTTAAAAAAGGCATAATACATAAATGTGCCCTTTAACTTGGCCTCATTTTACAATTATGTCCTCCAACCTTGTGTATGCACAAGTAGACACTTAAACTTGAATAAAATTGAACAAGTAGACACATGAGTCCGACATGATACAATACACGTAGGACACCACGTGATATGTAGGATGCCATTTAGGACATGTGTGTCTATTTGTTCAACTTTATACAAATTCAAGTGTCTACTTATGGACACCCAAAGTTGAAGGGCATAAATGTGATTTGAAGCCAAGTTAAATAGCATATTTATGTATTATACCTTTAAAAACTACTCATTTTTTTAAAAAAAATTATGTTGAGACAAACTATGTCAGGTAAATTAAAAGGGAGTATCTTGTTTTCTTTTCCTAATACATGGATAGATGTCTTAGCTTGATCTTAATTAATAACTAGCGCATATTTATAATAGGCATAATACATAAACATGATCTGTAACTTAGTTTTAGCGGACAATTATGCCCTCCAACTTTGAGTGTGCACAAGTAGGCACTTAAACTTGTATAAAACTGAACAAGTGGACACATGTGTCCTACGTGGCATAATACACGTAGGACACAAAATTGTCATGTAAGGTGCCATGTAGGACGAATGTGTCTATTTGTTCAATTTTATACAAGTTAAGTGCCTACTTGTGCATATCAAAAACTAAAGGTCATAGTTGTCAGTTGATGCCAAGTTAAGAATTGTGTTTATGTTATTATGTATTATGCCTTTATAATATGACATTTAACTTGGCTTCGTTTGACATCTATGCCCTCCAACTTTGGGTGTGCATAAGTAAACACTTAAATGTGTATAAGATTGAAGAAGTAGACATACACATCCTATGTGGCATAATGCACATAGTACACCATGTAGACACAAAATTTCCATGTAGGATGCCACATAAGACGAATGTGTCTATTTGTTCAATCTTTTACAAATTTAACTGCCTACTTGTGCATACTCAAAATAGGAGAGCATAAATACAAAATAAAGTTAAGTTAAAAAGGGCATAGATCCAACTTTGAGATTGCACGGTTAGACACCTCAACTCATTCCCACATAATCCCACTTATGTCTAATGGGATGTTCCTAAGTTCTAAGTGTTGCATATGGTAGGATTTTTGGTCATTCGAGTAAATTTATTGTCTTGAAATATCCTTAACGTTTGCCTTATGGACAAAAATTAAAATTTCCTAAAGGAAAGACTAATTTTAACTTTTTTTTTTTTTGTTAAAGCAGGATTTAACCCAGTTTATTAACTCGATCTATTTTGATTCGACGGTATAAAACTTGTAGCCCCATCCAGTGGCGGAGCCACATGTAGTTGAGGGGTGTCGACTGATATCCCTTTGTCTCAAAATTACACTATGTAGCTAGAGTAAAAATATTTTTTATGTATATATATTACATATTGACACTCCTTAACTTCTACGTGATTTTACTTCTTTATATTTTAACACCTCTTAGTTAAAGTTCTGACTCCGCCACTGACCTCACCATACCAATATAATAAGGAGGGGAAGTTTCTGTTAAAAGAGGCGCGTCCTTTCAAAGTCTTCATAGCTGATTTGCAACTGTTTTTTTTTTAGTCTTTTCTTTAGAAAAAAATGCACACAAATAATCTTCTTTTTTTTCACTTCTTTTTTCTAGTTGACTTCTCTCACAAATTTATTAATATAATCGACATTTTCATTTCCATTTTGATTCATTCATCAAAAAATTAAAAATTAAAAAAATTCCCTTCTTTTTTATACCTTCATTTTCTCTCTGTTTCTTCATTACTCTGTTTCTACAACTTTGACAACAGCTGATCAGTTTGCCTCGACGATCTCTCTTCGTCGAGTCTAAATTCGACAAATTCTGAGCGCTCAGTGCTCAGAGGATCGAACTTTGTGAGTGTTGCTTTTTTTTTTCTTCCTTATTCTGTTTTTATCACTGATATGCAAATTATGTCTTAGTTTCTAAGCTGAGGGTCTATCGAAAATAGTTTCTCTACTTTCATTAGTTAAGAGTAAGGCTGGATACATTCTACCATCACTAGACTCCACTTGTGGGATTACATCGAGTATGTTGTTGTTGTTTTAGTGCGGAACCGTTATTTAATATTGGGAAAATGCATAAGTACCCAAACCTATGCCCAAAATTCCAGAGACACACTTATACTATACTAAGGTCCTATTACCCCTGAACTTATTTTATAAATAATTTTCTACCCCTTTTCGGCCTACGTGACACTATCAACCAGATAGCTTGAAAAAATTGTCAACACGCGCTGGGCCCAGAAGATAGTGCCACGTAGGCCAAAAAGGGGTAGAAAATTATTTATAAAATAAGTTCAGGGTAATAAGACCTTAGTATAGTATAAGTGTGTTTCTGAGATTTCGAGCATAGGTTAGGGCTACTTATGCATTTTCCCTTTAATATTTGTTAATAAAAAAAATACTTGAAATTTTCCTAAGGAGTAAATGAACATAAGAGAAAACCATGTTTCCGGTGGATGTTCTGTCTTTAACCAGAGGTGTCGGATTTTGAACTTTAGGAAATAAAAGAGAAATCTGTTCAGCTGTGTGAAAAAACGATTGCTCATTTCACTGGTATTGAAGATTTTTGTATAAAATCTGCAAAAATGAAGATTAACAATAATACAGTTTTGACTTAAATTAAATAGAACCAAATTTTCCATCTGAACGCTAAATATTTAATATTGTTTGTTTGCTCAACACCTGAATATATAAAACTTGTCAATATTTAAAAATTAATAAACGATATTATTGTTGGATCTAACTCAACCCCAAAAGTCAGCTCAAGCAGAAAGTATTATCCAAGTCCATATAAACAGGTCTAACTCAATGTAGGATTCTAATATTCCCTTCATGCCCGGGCCCAAACTGGGGTGTGGATCAGGTGCCTGAACATGAATGAATATGACTTTATTACCATGTAAAAATATGACATCTGGGCTTAACTCAATCCCAAAAGCTAGCTCAAGAGGAGATGATTGCCCAAATCCATATAAACATGTCACTAGTCTATTCCCCAACCAATGTGCCTCGGTCCAAGAATGTGCACATACCGAACTGGGTTGGGCCCGTTATAAGGCTTGAACAATCTCCTCCTTTTGACCTAGCTTTTGGGGTGTGATTTAGGCCCAAAGCCTAATCCATGAATGTGCACGCACCGGATTTGGTTGGGCTCCTTGTAAGGCGTGAACAATCCTCCTCCCTTTGAGCTAGCTTTTGAGTGTGAGTTAAGCCCAAGACCTAATTTGACAATTACGTAATTCATTTAATACTATATCAAGAAGAGAAGCGGTTTGTGGTGGTGGTGGGTAGTAGCTGACAGTAGTGGTTAACGATAGTGGTTGTCAGTTGATGGTGGTAGTTGGTGGTGACTACGGATAATTGTGGTTGTTAGTAATGATAGCTAATGATGGTAGTGACTGATACGGTGATTGACGATATATAGTAGTGACTGATGGTGGTGGGATTATCTGTAGTGATTGGTGTCTATTTTTGTCAGTTTAATGTTACATCAATTAGTCCTCTTACATTGTTTTCTCTGTTGTACAGTTCATTTGGCAAAATGGAGATACCAGCCCCTTCAATTTTATGTAGCCTCTTTGTTATTGTGTTGATCCTACTTCTACCAGATACATCAGTGAGTGAACCAAGGTCGCAGACCGTCCAGATCACATGTAGTACTCAACTCGAGCATAATGCGACAGATTTTGTCCCAAATTTTGTTGCAGTTATGGAAACTATAAGCCAACAAATGAGAACTAGAGGATATGGAGTTGCAGTTTCTGGCACTGGACCAGACACTAACTTTGGACTTGCCCAATGCTATGGTGATCTTTCTTTACTCGACTGCGTGTTATGCTATGCTGAAGCACGAACGGTTCTGCCCCAGTGCTTCCCTTATAACGGAGGGCGAATTTATCTTGATGGCTGCTTTATGCGAGCGGAGAATTACACGTTCTATGATCAGTATTTAGGTCCAGAGGACAGACATGTATGTGGAAACAGGACGACAAAGAGTACATTGTTCCAACAGAACGCTAGGCAAGCCATTCAGCAAGCAGTTGTAACTGCACCGACTAATAATGGTACTGCACGTGCTCAAGTATCGGTGCCTGGTCCTTCCAACGAGACAGCTTATGTTCTCGCTGATTGTTGGAAGATGCTGAGCGCGAATTCCTGTGCAGCGTGTTTGCAAAATGCATCTGCATCCATGTTGGGATGCTTGCCTTGGTCAGAAGGTAGAGCTCTGTACACTGGATGCTTCATGAGGTATTCCGATACAAATTTTCTTAATGCTATTTCCGTCAGTGAAGGCTCGTCATCAGGAGGTAATCTTTGCTCTTTTCTCGTCCTGGTTTGCCAGTTATTTATTGACTCAACGCGTAATTTAGCTGATAAATGGTCTTTTTTTCTTTCAAATGATGATATTGTAGGAAACGTTGTTGTCATTGTAATCGTTGTTGTTAGCTCCGTGGTCGTATTGGGAGTAGGTGCTGTCATTGGTATTTATGTGTGGAAGAACAAACAAATCCAGAAGAAGAGAAAAGGTAAATCCTTTTGTGTCAAATATTAGTGATAAAGTCATTAGGATATCAATGATGAACATGTATTGTATCTTTATGCTAAATTTTTAGCTGAGAATATATCGCACGATCATTTGCACACAACTGTACTGAAAGCAATTTTCAAGAACTAACTCGAGGCATTATGGTCTTCTTGTGCTTTTCCGGGAAAATTTGAACTTTGTAGGTGCAAATGACGCGGAGAAATTAGTGAAGATCCTTCATGACAACAGCTTGAACTTCAAGTATTCTACGCTTGACAAATCCACAGGGTCATTTGATGAGGCCAATAAGCTCGGGCAAGGTGGATTTGGCACCATTTATAAGGTACGAAATGGTTGAATGTAGTGCAATTTAATATGTTGGAATTCGTTGATTGTCCATAATATTAATGCAATATCCGAGGTGCGATTTGTTGCAGGGTGTTTTGGCAGATGGCAGAGAGATTGCTGTCAAAAGGCTGTTCTTCAACAACAAACACAGAGCTGCAGATTTTTATAATGAAGTTAACATAATCAGTAGCGTCGAGCACAAGAATTTGGTAAGGTTATTGGGATGCAGCTGCTCAGGACCGGAAAGTCTTCTTGTATACGAGTTCCTCCCTAACCAGAGTCTTGATCGTTTCATATTTGGTAAGTAACCGGACTTTGCAACAACACAACTACTCCTCCATCCCAAAAAAAGTTGTGATCGGCTATATGAATCTTCATGATTCCAATTAAGCTAAACTCATTTCATCATAACACCAACTAAAAATAAGTAACCAATATGACTTTGTTACATATTTGATTCAAATCTTTAAATTGACAGATTCTATCAAAGGTAAAGCTCTAAACTGGGAGAAAAGATTTGAGATAATCATAGGGACTACAGAAGGTTTGGTGTATCTCCACGAAAACACAAAGACTCGAATAATTCACAGAGACATAAAAGCAAGCAACATCCTGTTGGACTCGAGGTTCCGTGCAAAGATTGCTGATTTTGGGTTGGCAAGGTCATTCCAAGAAGATAAGAGTCACATAAGCACTGCCATTGCTGGCACATTGTTAGTATTTCTTCGTCTCGTCTTCTACTTTTGTCGCGTAAAAGTACATGAAAACTAATATGGTACAATATGTGCAGAGGATATATGGCTCCAGAGTACCTAGCACATGGCCAATTAACAGAAAAAGCAGATGTTTACAGCTTTGGAATTCTTCTACTCGAAATCATTACTGGAAGGCAAAATAACAGGAGCAAACACGTCGAATACACAGACAGCTTAGTTTCCATTGTAAATTTTTATCATACTACAATATTTTCAATCTTGAAGAACTTATTGCATATTGGTCTTAACTCTTATATTCGATGAAATTAACAGGCGTGGGAGCACTTTCAACGCGGGATAGTGGAGAAGCTGTTTGATCCGAATCTCATGTTGAATAACAACCATACAATCAATGTGAAAAATGAGGTCGCGAGAGTCTTACATGTCGGACTTTTGTGCACTCAAGAGATCCCAACGTTACGTCCATCCATGTCTAAGGCATTACAAATGTTCTTCAAGAAAGATGAAGAGTTGCCTCCTCCTACTAATCCGCCATTCGTGGATGAGAAAACCATGGAACTTCACGACCCTTGGGATAAGTACTTGCTTAAACAAGGCGATTCTGCTTCGATTGCCAACTTATGTCACAGTTCTTTTTACCCCAGATGATGATATCTCTGTGCTCCTGAACTGAAAGTGATGTAAAGATTATAGTTATCTCAAGCATATATATCATTTCGCCTCGTGTTCTTGAAGGAGACTTCATCGTTATCGAGCAGTTAGTTACAACAACAACGACAACGATGTTTCTATCCCAAACAAGTTGAGCTCGGCTATATGAATTCTCAATATTCCATTTTAAGCTCAACTCATGATCGAGCAGTTAGTTGTAAGTTCAAAACTTCATAATACAGTTTTCAATTTTTTCATGTTTTATTTGTCGCGATTTGGAAAATATTTTATTTAGGAAAACGACTTTCCTAGTGGAATTTGAGAAAACGAGTTCCGCAAATGACATCCCAACTATGTTGCCTTCCACATGTCTTTTTTTTTTTTTTTTGTTGCTTTTATTGCTTCCACTTCTTTGTTGTCTAAGTGGAAGGGTAGAGAAAAGTAGGGTAGAAGGTGTTCATCTGAACCTCCCTCGGCGGAAAATTATACTATTTATACATGTTTTATTTTCCTTTTTTATTTATGTTTTCATATTTTGAATCCTTGAGTGAAAATGCTAGCTCTACTACTGTCTAATAAATGACATACCTCGATCCCTAATCACTTTATCCAGTGTTTTAAAAGGCGGGGGCATGAGGTGAGATGTTTTATATCGTACAGGGCGAGGCGTAAGCCTCGAGATATGTAAGTCCCATGGATCTACGGGGCGTAGTCTCATATATATTCAATTTTATAGTTTTATTACTAATAAAATAAGCAAAAGTAAACATTTTAATGATTTATGATTTTTATTTGAGATAAGTATTAATAATCAATAATGAAAAAAAAAGCATTATAATTAATATTTGAGAAATATAATTACACCAATAAAAAAAATATGATTTAAAGCAAAAAAAGTTCAAAAAAATAAATTAAAAACGCCCGAGAGTACGTTTTTACGTCCAGGACTTACGTTTTTATGCTCGGGGCTTACACCTCAAATTTTAGGACTTACGCCTTATGGATCTACGTTTTTAATTTACGCCCTGTGGCATTTTTGGTACGCCTCGCCCCGAGACTCTCCCCAAAAATGATTTTGAAAACACTGATTCTTTATCAAAATATATATCCGACATATGAATTTCATATCAAATCAAACCGTGTCACGCAAATTAAAAGAGGAAAAGTATCTTTTTTCTTCTCCTCTTTACTATTTTGTTTGGGCAGTAAGCAAAGTAGATTACGAAAGCAGCCCCACAAATATCTTTTGAAGTCTTTCAAAGTAGTACTGTTTTTAAGTCTTGAGTTGGAAAATTTCTAACAACAAAGTCTTGCCTCCTGTTGACTTTTCTCAACAAAAATAAAAATTACTTCGTCCATTTTAATTTGATCATTGATTTTGACTTGATACGAAATTTTTAAAAAAAAAAATTAAGAATATTATGATTTTAAATTAAAAATAAATAAATAGAGGTAAAAGACTAAAATATGTCATCAAACTTTGAGAAAAAAACTCATCTATACCATCCGTTAAGAGTTTGATTTATTTATGTTATTTTCGTTTGAGAAAAGGCTATCCATGTCATTATTTGTTATCTGAAATGACATAAATGAACTTAACTTTTAACAAATGATATAAATGAGTCTTTTTCAAAGTTTGATGACATATTTGAGCATTTTTTATCTCTTTTAAAAAATAATTTAATTAGTGACGCGATCGAATCATAATCAACCACGTGTAAAAAATAGTTTTACAGAATTGAACAAAAATGACATAGATAAACATTTTCTCAAAATTCGATGACATATTTGTGTCTTTCCTTAAAACATAGTACCAAATAAAGAATTGACGGAATAAACAAAAAGTTGGATGAACAAATTGAAATTGAAACGGAGAGAGTTCAAAGTTTCTTGTTCGAATTTTATTGAGTATAAAATCATCTTTTTTAAGAAAATATTTTACCACAAATCAACAATATAAAATTTTTAAATATGAATTCAAATTTAGTCGGTCTCCAACTTTCCGTACCAATAACGTCATACTGACACCAAATTGGGAAGCCAAAAATCTATCTATATATAATAAGAGAGGAAAAAGTGCCACATGTCGGAACCACAAAATTTCTAAATATAGTAAATAAAAAATAATAATTTTCTAAATATAATAAATAATAAATATAATAAATAATAAATAACAATTTTAAAAACTAAACAAAATTTTAAAATAGTTTTTAAAATTCATGTACGTCACAAACCGTTGATGTGGTCTCTTCATGAAAAATAATAATAAATTGAATTTGTTTATTCCTTATAAAATACAAATTAACTATTGTTTTCATGTTTTAATTTAATGAAACTTCTCACGTAATTTAATAGAAAAAGAATTACAAAAAAAAATCACTAAAATTATTACTAAAAAAAGTCAGAATAAATAAAATTTTTACTAATATTTCCGTTTTAGAAATTACAATAAATATTTGTAATCATTATTCATATCCTACAAATTAGTAACTGAATATGAAACTGTTTTATGATTAGCATTATCCTTAAATATAGTATATCAGTTCATACTAAACTGTTTTTCCTTCATTTTAAAACTCTCTTATGATGGTCAATCATTTAGCAACAAATAGATCTATTACTACGTTATATATTTAATGTTTGATTGCAAGAACCTAAAAGCTATTATGAAAGAAAAGCGAAAAAAGTACATTTATAGTTAACTCTATTTTTGTTTTGTTTTAAAATTTTAAATTTTAGCATTATATTCTCCAATATGAGAATTAGAATTACGATGACTATTCACATTCAAGAATTTGATGGGTCATCATCATCCTCCTCCTTATTTTTACGTTCATGTAAGAATTTGTTTGAAAATTTTCATATAATTTTATATAACTTTTTTATTTTCTCTACTATAAACTATAAGAAGTGCAAGGAGTTTTATTATTAAAACGGTACAATATACTTTGATTGCGGATAAGCTAGGTGAAGAAAGAAAAAAAGGTTATTTAATATTTTTAAAATGTTGATATATATTGTATATTATTGAAATTTTTAAATAAAATTATTGACCGGGTTCTATAGAAAGTGTTTTCATAATATGATGTAACTTAATTTTCAACAATTTTGAATAACATATTAATTTCTACCTCCTGAAAAGTAAATGAATAAGAAAAATTTGTTTTTTTTTAAATATTTTTTGATTGGATGAAATGTGATTATGTGCTTTACTTTGATTGTTTCTTTTGATTTTGTAGTTTTGTTGCTGCATTGCAAATCTTGCAACAGGTTGGAGTTGTAAGTACTTTAATTATTTTTTTATGGTTTTAAAAGAGAAAATTCAGAAAAATATATATGTTATTTAATAATTAGTTAACAGTTAATGAATGTCTAAATTGAATTTTGTCCATTAATTTTTTTCATAGCTTTAATTAGAAAAATAAACTATTATTTAATATCACTTTAAACTTTTGTTGTATCTTAATCATATTTTTTGTTTAATCTTATTCTCTCCGTTTTTCAAAAAATATAATGATAATACATATTTTAAAAAAAATCCGTATACAACGCTATACAAGCAATAACATTTTTGGAATAACATCTACTAAGTGGCTTATAATTTATTTATTTTTCAAAATTTATGTAGGTACACAAAATTTGGATATCAAGAATTAGGCATTTGCTTTTGCCACACACTCTTATTATACTATATAATCTGTATAACAAATGCATGGGTGATCCAAGAGATTAATATGTATAATTATTATTATTATTTATTTCATTTTTTTAATTCTTTAATTCAAATTTTAATCTCTACATTATTTTTAATGCTTGTGTTTTTGAATTCAAAAAGTAAAATTCTATTGTTTAGAAGATCCTTAGAGTATAAAAGCAATACAAGAGGTATGTATTCATAATTATTTTTTGAGAATTTAACAAGTTTGTTCACTTTATTAATTCATGTCTCCTTTTGTATATATTTACAATCTTAGCATAAAATAAATTAGTATGATCACAAATCTAATACAAAAATTTAGCAAATATGATTTTAGTTAATTAAAAAAATACATGCAAATGATCTCAATTTTTTGTTGAAGTTATCTAAGATTCTATGTTATCTTGGTAGAGGTTAAAAGATAAACTATGGGATGTAACAGAATTAATGTAATGCATTTTGGGTAGAAATAGAATAGATGTAAACTCTATTTTTATGACAATAAGAAACAATTATTATATGTACATTGTGAAATCATGAAATGCTCGACTTTCTTTTGATTACACGTGTTCAAGGCACATATTGACAAGAGGTTTAAGATGTCAAATCTTCAAAAACGCTTTGTCGGAAAGGTAAAGACTAAATAACCCCAATATTTCATACGTATAGATTTTTTTCATATATATAAAATAAAAAATTAATAAATAAATTCCTATTTTTCATCATATGTTATAGTGATGGTAATTATTAAGCAATTTTAATTTATTTTTGAATTATGATAAGAGTACTGATTCTTTTGTAATAATTTTCACAAATTTTTTCAAAATTAAATGCATTATAATAGAATATTCCTTGCGATTTTGATATATTGTAATGCTATTCATTGATCAATTGAAAATTAACTATGCTATCATGACACTAAAAAAATATATATAAAGTGCATAACACAAATATAATGTGATGCTATTTATTGATTAATTTATTTGACCAATAATATAAAGTTAATAAATAATATTAAAGAATTGAAATAATAGATAACGTGATAACGATATGCAAAAACTATTTGTTTTATAATATTCAAAGGTTATGCACATGACGTTACAAGAATATTATTATAATTAGTAAAGATAATGATGAATTTAGAAAAACAAATTCTAAATAAGGATTATTCCATTCCAAGTGGCAGCCTAATACCAAGGCACTTGGTAGTTTTAGAACAAGACTAAAACAAAAAATAATGATTTATAATTAAAAATTCATTTAAAAATGTCATGACAAAAAAAGAAAGAAGAAGAAAACGTTAATAAATGGATAGTTAAAATACATATGTAAAATTAAAAAAAGAAAGAGATAAATATCGAGAAAAATAAACTAACTTAAATTATCCCTAAAATTTCTCACCCATTTACCTATATCTGCGTGTGTGAGAGAAATCAACATAAATGTTTTTGAATTATCTTTTTTTAAAAGAATAAATTTAAAATATTATAAATCCGTATTTTGCAACATAGTGCCACATGTTATCATCAAGATAATTCTCGACTTTTCAGTTTGAATATTTTAAAAGAAAATTATCTTCAAAACAAATAATTTTATAGATAATTATATAAAAATTTGTCAAAAAAAATTGTAAGAAACACCAACGGAAAGTTATATATTATTAATAATTTGCAGATTTTCTAAAGAAATAAATTTATTAATTAAAAAAAAAACTAAAATATTTCATCAAATGTTTTATTTTTTAAAATCTACATCGATAATAATTTGAAAATTAAAATATATTAAACAAAAATAACGTTATAGACAAAAAATAATAATATCAAACACAATTGATTTAATCAAAATAAAAGAAGCAAAAGATATATTTCAAATTTTGTTTTGCTTCTTTAATAGAAAAAATAGAACATTACTAAAAAAATGGAGCAATTTTAATTTTGATTTACGATATTTAAATCATAGGAGAAGACTTAAAAATTGCTATTACTCTCAATTTTTTCATTTACTCTCTGCAGATAACTAAATTCTTACTCATATAATTCTCTATCTCAAATTTTTTTGTTTATATAATATGCATTATTTTTATTTTTTGTAGTGCCTAAATTTTTCATAATTCTTGATACTAACTATTCATATGAGGAGGTTGAACACTGCATTTATTATATCGAAACATGTGAATAATAAAATATAAAAATATTATAAGTGAATAATAAAATTTATACAATAATTTTAATTCTAAAATTATGATATTTAAAAATATCCGCGCAATGCGCGGGTATAAATACTAGTAGTATAAAAAGCCACTTTGATCATTTTCATCAATAAAACAAATTTTACATTCTTTTTTATTCCTTCATCTTCTCCTCTTTTATCTCTGTTTCTACAACTTTGACAGCAACTGATCAGTTTTCACCGGCGATCTTTCTTTTCCGATTCAAAATTCCGGCGAAATCAGATCGTCCAGTGCTCCGAAGGACTTTGTAAGTTTTGTTTCCTCCTACTTATTCTGTTTTCAATTTTATACAAGTTAAAATGTCTATTTGTACACATTCAACTAGTATATATATATATATATTATGCATTTTGCAAAGTGTTTTGTTTTTTTGGATAAGGCACAATAATCCTAGATTATGATCGAAAGCTTAAAGAAACACTTTAATTAAATTATGGTCCTATTACCTCCAAATTAATTTTTTTTGTAATTTTATACACTTTTTAGCTTACATGGCACACTCCGTAACTCTACGTAGTTGAGGCGTGTGGGAGATGTTTGGATGCCACGTAAGCAAAAAGGTGTACAAAATTACAAAAAAATAGGTTCAAGGTAATAGGATCTTTTACCTTAATTTAGTTAAGGTGTGCTTATGAGATTTTGAGAATAATTGTGCCTTATTCTTTTTTTTTTTTAAAAAGAGTATTTTTGATGAGAAATCATTTGTGTTTGGCCAATTAATGTTGATCAAGAAGTGTTTCTTGGATGAAGTTATCTTTCTAAAACCTTTCATTGTTTCAAGGGAAAAAGTACAAGTACCCCTAGCCTATGACCGAAATCTCAGAAACTCCACACAGTTAAGGCGAGTGAGAGATATTTGGATGTCATGTAAGTCAAAAGGTGTACAGAATTACAAAAAAAATGAGTTCAGGGGTAATAGGACGTTAGTTTAGTTAAGGTGTGTCTGAGATTTCGATCATAGTCTAGGGGACACTTGTACCTTATCCTTTGTTTAAAAGTTATTTTGGCTTAAAATCACCTGAAATAAGTCAATACACACATGTTGTAAGTAAGTTTTCTCAAGAGTGTTTTTCAAAAAAGTAGTTTAAATTTAAAACTTTTTTTTAAATTTCGAAAAACAACTTCTGTTGCTCCTCGAAAACACTTTTTTTCTTCTAAAAGTTTGGTCAAATACTTCAGTTATATAAAAGAAACTTAACCTTGTATAAAATTGAACAAGTAGACACACATGCCTTTGTAGCATAATACACATAGGACGCCATGTAGGACATAAAATTGCCATATAGGATGCCATGTAGAACGAATGCGTCTATTTGTTTAATTTTATACAAGTATAAGTGTCTACTTGTACACAACCAAAGTTAAAGGTCTTAGTTGTCGGCTGAAGTCAAGTTAAGAGTCATGTTTATGTATTATGCCTTTATAAAATAAGCAATTTTGACCTTCCAAATCTACTCGTTTCGTTTCTTTTTTCTTATTCAGTTTACTTGAAATTTGGTGGAACACCTAAAGACCAACCTAAATTAAGCATGAATTATTAGTTGAATGCCTAAACTATCATAGTCTTAATTACCCTAAAAGGATGGGATTGTGCGGGATAAAAACTATCAAATAGCCAAGTTCGGGGGTGATTTAGAATTCTAATAGTTCAGGGTGCAACTAATAATTTGTGTAAAGTTTAAGGGGCCACAAATATTCTACCTTGGAAAAAGAATATTTATTAGCCATCAACTATTTTGAGTTGTGTATTACATCTTCTTCGAACCAACAATGTAAAAGAAAAATTAGTTGAAACTCCATTACATTTAGTCAAGTCAAATTTCTAGCCTAAACAATGGAGTTCAAAGTTTAGGCGAAGTTCTTAGGTATTATGCCATTTGAATTACCCCGTCTGTTTTTACTAATATTAAGATATCCAAATTTGAATACACATCTCAATATTAAGATATGTATTAAGATTAAGATGTTATAAATATATAATGTTGTATTGAGATATGAATACTAAATAACTGAATTTATAAAATTTATCTTTAATTAAAAATTAATAAATATAAAATTCTTTATCAGACCATATGTGCAACGCACTTGTTGAAAAACTAGTTATCTAATAAGTGAGATATCTCGATCCCTAATCACTTTATCAGAACATATGTCCAACACGCAAATTAAAAGAGAAGTATCTTTTTTCTTTCTCCTCTTTATTATTTTAGTTTTGGCATTAAGTAAAGTAGATTACGAAAGCAGCCCCACAAATATCTTTTAAAAGTCTTTCAAAGAAGTACTGGTTTTAGTCTTGAGTTTGAAAAATTCTAACAACAATTTTTTTTTTACTTTTCAGCTTTAATTTGTTTGTCTAATTTTGGCTTGATAGAAAATATTTAAAAAATTATATATTTTTAAAATATTGTGATTTTAAATTAAAAATAGATAAAATATACCAAATAAAGAGTTGACGGACTAAAACAAAAAATAGGACAAATAACTTGAAATTGAAACGGAGAGAGTTCAAAGTTTCTTGTTCGATTTTTATTGAGTATAAAATCATCTCTATCAGGAAATATTTTACCACAACATAAATTTTTTAAATATGAATTCAAATTTAATCGATTCCAATACAGATAAGATAACGTTATATTGACACCAAATTGGGAAGCCAAAAACAGTATAAAAGGACTTCTCTCACAAAGCCACTTTGATTCATTTTCATCAATAAAACAAATTTTCCTTCTTTTTTGTTCCTTCATTTTCTTCTCTTTTCTCTCTATTTCTTCATCACTCTGTTTCTATAACTTTGACAGCAACTGATCAGTTTTCACCGGGCGATCTTTCTTTTCCGACTCGAAATTCCGGCGAAATCAGATCGTTTAGTGCTCAGAAGGACTTTGTGAGTTTTTTTTCTCCTCCTACTTACTACCTCCGTCCACTTTTAATTGTCATGATTTCTTTTTTTAGAGTCAAACGATATGTATTTTTTCATTATATTGATATACAAAAAATTGCAAGTTATAATACTCTTCCTATAGTTTTTGAATATCTAAATTTTTTACTTAAAATATCGAATTAATGTAATCTAATTTCACTTTGAAAATTAGTTAAATTGACTTTTGAAAAATGCAATATGACAATTAAAAGTGGACAGAGGGGTATCTTGTTTTCACTAAGATTATTAGGCTATTTGGCCAAATTTATAAATTTAGTTAATTTTTTAAGGTACAATACATAAACGTATCCTTTAACTTCACCTTAGCCAACATATGTATCTTTAACTTGTATAAAATTGAATAAATAGATACATTCGTTCTACGTGGCGTATTACATGACAATGTTCTATATGTATTAGGGCATATAGAATACATGTGTCTTTGTTTAATTTTATATAAGTTAAAAGTGTCTATTTGTCCATATCCAAAATTACAGCGCATAGATATGAATTAAAGGGCATATGTATGTATTATGCCTTTTGTAAATTTATTTATTTTTTAGAAAAATAAAGTATTTTTTGATGAGAAATCATTTGTGTTAGGCCAATTAATGTTGATCTAGCTTTTAGAGGTGTTTCTTGGATGGAGTTGTCTTTCCCTTTTTATTGTTTAAAAGTTATTTTAGCTTAAAATCATCCGAAATAATTCAATCCATACATGTTGTAAGTTTTCTCAAGTGTTTTTCAAAAAAGTAGTTAAATTTAAAACTTTTTTTTTTTTTAATTTTTGGAAACAACTTCTGTTGTTCCCTGAAAACACTTTTTTTCTTTTAAAAAGTTTGGTCAAATACTTCACTTTTATAAAAGGCATAATGCATAAATATGTTTTTTAATTTGGCTTCAACTGACATTTATGCCCTCCAATTTTGAGTGTGCACAAGTAGACATACGTGCCTACGTGGCATAATACACATAGGACGCCATGTAGGACGAATGTATTTATTTGTTTAATTGTATACAAGCTTAAGTGTCAACTTATGCACACCCAAAGTTAAATGTCATAATTGTTCGCTGAAACCAAGTTAAAAGTCATGTTTATATATTATACCTTTATAAAAGAAGCACTTGTGACCTTCCAAATCTTCTCTATTCTTTTCTTTTCTCTTATTCAGTTTACTTGAAATTTGGTGGAACACCTAAAGACCAACCTAAACTTAGCATGAATTATTAGTTGAATGCCTAAACTATCAATGGTCTTAATTACCCTAAAAGGATGGCATTATGCGGGGACTATCACATAGACAAGTTCAAGGGTGATTTTGAATTCTAATAGTTCAGGTGTGCAACTAATAATTCGTGTAAAGTTTAAGGGGCCACAAATATTCTACCTTGAAAAAAGAATATTTATTAGCCATCAACTATTTTGAGTAGTGTATTACGTCTTCTTCGAACCAACAATGTAAATTAGTTGAAACTCCATTACATTTAGTCAAGTAAAATTTCTAGCCTAAACAATGGAGTTTAAAGTTTAGGCGAAGTTCTGAGGTATTATGCCATTTGAATTGCCCCGTCTGTTTTTACTAATATTAAGACTTTTTACTAATATTAAGACATCCAAATTTGAATACACATCTCAATATTAAGTTATGTATTAAGATTAAGATGTTTGAATACAAATATATAATGTTGTATTGAGATATGAATACTAAATAACTGAATTTATTTAATTTGTCTTTAATTAAAAATTAATAAATTAATAAAATTCAAATAAAATGTTGATTAATCTAATATCATATGATCAAATTATTTTAGAAACTTTATATGATTGTTGGTGGTGATGATGATCAGGTGATGGCTAATAGTGGTGATTGTGGGTGTCAAATACGGATTGTCATTGGCGATAATGTTGGTTGATGCTAGTGATGATGGTGGCAATAAAGGAACAACCGTACTTAACATGAGTGAGATCTGAATGGTTAAGACTTAAGCCTTAAAAAGGCACATATAATGACTAAAATCCAAAGGATTAAGACTCAGACATTCATTAAATGCAAACAGACGCGGCCTATGTTGTTTTTCTTACACTGTTTTCTATGCTTTACAGCTCATCTGGCAAAATGGAGGGAGCTATCCCTTCAGTTTTATGTAGTCTCTTTGTTATCATGTTGATCCTACTTCTACCAGATACATCAGTGGCTGAACCAAGATCCCAGATAATCCAGCTTATACGTGGCAACAGATTGACAGCTTCCGTCCCAAATTTTGTTGGTACAATGGAAACGTTGAGTGAACAAGTGAGAGCTAGAGGATATGGAGTAGCAGTTACTGGCACTAGAGCAGATGCTACCTATGGAATTAGCCAATGCTATGGTGATCTATCATTACTCGACTGTGTCTTATGCTTCTCTGAAGCGCGAACGGTTCTGCCCCAGTGCTTCCCTTATAATGGGAGAATTTATCTTGATGGCTGCTTTATGCGAGTGGAGAATTACATGTTCTATGACCAGTATTTAGGTCCAGAGGACATGCATGTATGTGGAAACAGGACGACCAAGGGTACATTGTTCCAACAGAATGCTAGGCAAGCCATTCAGCAAGCAGTTGTAAATGCACCGACTAATAATGGTACTGCACGTGCTCAAGTGTCAGTGCCTGGTCCTTCCAATGAGACAGCTTATGTTCTCGCCGATTGTTGGAAGACGCTGAGCGCGAATTCCTGCGCAGCGTGTTTGCAAAATGCATCTGCATCCATGTTGGGATGCTTACCTTGGTCAGAAGGTAGAGCCCTTTACACTGGATGCTTCATGAGGTATTCTGATACAAATTTTCTCAATGCTATTTCTGCCAGTGGAGGCTCGTCATCAAGGGGTAATTTTTACTCTTTTTTTGTCCTGGTTTGCCCGTTATTTACCGACTGAACTGTAATTTTGCTGATAAATGGTTTTTTTTTTTTACGTTCAAATCACCATATTGCAGGAAAAGTTGTAGTCATTGTCATTGTTGTTGTTAGTTCCGTTGTCGTTTCGGGAGCAGCTGCTTTCGTTGGTTTTAGTGTCTGGAAGAACAAACAAATCCAGAAGAAGAGAAAAGGTAAATACTTTTATGCCAAAATTTAGTTATAAAAGTCATTAGGATAGTTAAATGATGTACATATATTGTATCTTTATTCTAAAACTTAGAATTAAAAAATTGAACTTTTTAGGTGCAACTGATGTTAAGAAATTAGTGAAGATCCTTGATCAAAACAACTTGAACTTCAAGTATTCGACACTTGACAAAGCCACGGGTTCATTTGATGAGGCCAACAAGCTCGGACAGGGTGGATTTGGCACGGTTTATAAGGTATGTAATGGTTGAATGTAGTGTGATTATGTTAACAGCAATGCAAGAAGTGTTGGCAATTAGATAGTCTGAGTCACATTTTGTTGCAGGGTGTTTTGGCAGACGGGAGAGAGATCGCTGTCAAAAGGCTGTTCTTCAACAACAAACACACAGCTGCAGATTTTTATAATGAGGTAAACATAATCAGTAGCGTCCAGCACAAAAATTTGACAAGGTTATTGGGATGCAGCTGCTCAGGAACGGAAAACCTTCTTGTATACGAGTTACTCCCTAACCAGAGTCTTGATCGCTTCATATTTGGTAAGTAACTGGACTTTAACTACGTGTCTGTCCCAAACAAGTTAGGGTTTAGCTAAACAACCCTCACTATTCTATTTAAGCTAAACTCATGTCTATCACTGCACCAACTAAAAATAAAAGTACAAATAAGTTAAACATAGGTAACCGACTTTGCATTAAGCTAAGACTAAGTGGTGTGTTTTCACATAACCAGCACATGACTTTGTCATGTATATTGATTCTAACCTTAAAATTTGACAGACCCTATTAAAGGTAAAACTCTAAATTGGAAGAAAAGATTTGAGCTAATTATAGGGACAGCAGAAGGATTGGTATACCTTCACGAGAACACAGAGACACGAATAATTCACAGAGACATAAAAGCAAGCAACATCCTGTTGGACTCGAGGCACCGTGCAAAGATTGCTGATTTTGGGTTGGCAAGGTCATTCCAAGAAGACAAGAGTCACATAAGCACTGTCATTGCTGGCACATTGTTAGTATTTCTTCGTCTCATTGTTTATTTTTTTCGCGTAAAAGTACACAAAAACAAATAATGGATGATTTACCCTTTTTATGCAGAGGATATATGGCTCCAGAATACTTAGCACGCGGTCAGCTAACAGAAAAAGCAGACGTTTACAGCTTTGGAGTTCTTCTACTAGAGATTGTTACTGGAAGACAAAATAACAAGAGAAAAAATGCCGAATATACAGTCAGCTTAGTTTCCAATGTAATTTCTGATCAATCACTTCTCTGAAGAATCAAAATTTCAATCTTGGAGAACATATTTGTCCATTGATCTTAACTTTATTGAATGAATTCAACAGGTGTGGGAGCACTTTCAACGCAGTATAGTGGAGGAACTGTTCGATCCGAATCTCATGTTGCATAACTACCATACAATCAATGTGAAAAATGAGATTGCGAGAGTGTTACATGTGGGACTTTTGTGCACTCAAGAGATTCCATCATTACGGCCATCCATGTCTAAGGCATTACAAATGTTCGTCAAGAAAGACGAAGAGTTGCCTCCTCCTACTAATCCGCCATTCGTGGATGAGAAAACCATGGAACTTCACGACCCTTGGGAGAAGTACTTGCTTAAACAAGGCGATTCTGCTTCGATTGCCAGCTTATCTCACAGTTCTTTTTACCCCAGATGATGATATCTCAGTGGTCCTGAACTGAAAGTGATTTAGAAATTATAGTTCTCTCAAGCATACCATGTCGCCTCATGTTCTTGAAGGAGACTTCATCGTGATCGAGTAGTTAGTTACAACAACAACGACAACTATGTTTCTGTCCCAAACAAGTTGAGGTCGACAATATGAATTCTCAGTATTCCATTTTAAGCTCAACTCATGATCGAGCAGTTAGTTGTAAGTTCAAAACTTAATAATACATTTTTCAATTTTTTGATGTATTATTTGTCCATTTGGAAAATATTTTATCTAGGAAAACAAGTTCTGCAAGACGCAAGTGACACCCCAACTATGCGTAAGTGCAAGGGCAGAGGTAGGTAGGGTCGAAGGTGTTCATCTGAACCCCCTTCAATAGAAAATTATTCTATTTATACATGTTTAATTTTATTTTTTATGTATATACAATAAATGGTGAACCCTCTTTGATTTCTTCACAGGGGCGGAGCTAGGTGGGAATTCGTGGGTTCGGAAGAACCCAATAGCTTTTCCGTAGATCTTGTATTTGTACCAGAAAATTCAATAAATATATATATGTATATTAACTCGTGAACCCCTAACAAAACTAATTGACAACTTAGTGGTAAGGAAGAGGCTGTGAAAATGCTTTCCACACTAGAGTTGTGGGCTCAAATCCACTATCAACAAAAAGTTTAGAACCTCTCAACTCTTAATCCTAGCTCCGCCTCTGTAATAAATTCTTCATGTATTTACTTTTTTTATATTTTGAATTCTTGGATGAAAACGCTAGCTCCGCCACTGCCTAATAAGTGAGATATCCACATTCCTAATCACTTTATCAAAACGTATATCCTTACATGTTAATTTCGTGTCAAATCAAACAACGTCACGCAAATTAAAAGAAGAAGTATCTTTTTTCTTCTCCCCTCCTTATTATTTTGGTATGGGCAGTAAGTAAAGTAGTTAGGAAACCGGCCCCATAAATATCTATTAGTCTTTCAAAGTAGTATTCAAACAACAATGTCTTTCCTCTTGTTGACTTCTCTCAATTTTTTTTTTTACTTTCTCCGTATTAATTTGTTTGTTTAGTTTTGACTTGACATTAAGGGTCTAGTTGGCCATGAGATATAAATTATGATCTGAAATCATTAAATAGAGTTGGAGTTTTGTTTGGACATGTGATTTGGACTTTTTATGTTGTATATTTTATCATTAACATAAAAATTCTATAAGTTATAAAACTATTAAAATTGTCTCAATTCTTTATTCAATCTTACCAAATAAACAAAGTTTATAAAATTCCATAATACATTATCACAAAGATATTTTTAAAAGGGAAAAAGGACAAATATACCCCCGAACTATCATAAATGGTGCGTAAATACCCTCCGTTATACTTTGAGATTGTCTATACCCTTACCGTCAATCTTTTAGGTTGTGTATACCCTTAAAACTAACTGACGGACACATGGCTTCATCTCAACAATTTACCCGATTTTATTTATTTTTTTACCCAAAAACCCACCCACCTTTCTTAATTTACCCACCCATGACCCAAATTACAACACCATGGCATTTAAAATTAAAATAAAAAGCAAAGAACCCTCCTCCATTAAAACATAACCCAAAACCTTTTAAATCAAACAAAAAACAAAATTGTTCTTCAATACATCTTCATTTGCAACTCTTTTTCAAATCTCATCAAAACAAAGACACAGTAGCATGTGCTTTCGTTGAAAAACAAGAGATCAATTTTAATTTGTTGTTCAAATCAATTTGTTGTTGAATGTGGTTGGAAATACTATCACCATTGATAGACAAAACTTCAAGTTTAAAAGTGGGTCTTCAATAGAATCAAAAATTTCGAATTTAAATTGATTTGTTGTTGTTGAATGGGATTGGAAATACTATCACCATTGATGGACAAAACTTCAAGAAAAGTGGGTTTGCAATCAAATAAGAAAAATTGAACTTAAATTGATTAGTTGTTGTTGAAACGGGTTAAATATACTATCACCATTGATGGATAAAACTTCAAGCTTTAAATTGGGTTTGCAATTGAATCAAAAAATTTGAGCTCAAATTGATTTGTTATGGTTAAAAGGGTCCAAAAATATTCTTGAAATAGATTTTGATGAATTGAACCAAGTGCACCATATTTTTGTGATTGTTGTTGGAAAGCTTTTGATTTTAATTTTGCACAAGGTTAAAAATATTCTTACAATCTATTTGTGTTGTTGAAAGGGGTTGATTCATTGTTGTTGTTTGAAACTTTACAG
>JAJOOI010005054.1:0-24740 GCA_029582585.1 Solanum bukasovii
TAAAGGGGTAGAATTAATTTAATTAGTGTGAAATTTAAAAGTTTAATTGTGTGAGGAAGTGAAAGACTAAGACTTTTGGTTTATGATTTATAAATTAAAAAGTCATAAATTAGAAATTTTAACTTATTGAAATCAAATGTTTATAAAGATTTTTTAATTTACTCAAAAACTTTCAAAATACTTAAAAGCACTCAAAATAAGTAAACTCAATCACACTCTAGGAGAGGGGAATATAGGCAGGGGAGGAAGTACTTCTTCATCCTTTAACTATAGGTCACGAATTCGAGTTTCTCTGGGTACGGAGTCGCCTTTGCTAGGGATCACTTTACTCCCCAAATATGAAATTTCTCTCGTGAATACAAATTTAATCGCACTCCAATACGAATACCAAATTAAAAAAAAAGGTAAGGGAGGATAGGGAAAATGCATGGACAAAGATTGGGTGAAAGTAATCAATTAATGCTAAATATATAGAGAACCAGAGAGGAAGTTCTTATATTGGTCTGATCATTTTGACTTCCAAAAACAATTATTACTATTTGAGTTGTTATTTATTTAAAGAGAAAAAAGAGAATATAAATCCTTTTTTTATATTGTCTTAAATGGACTTTGGTTAATTTACTTTTACCTACCTCTTTATTTTTCCTTCTTTTTATGCTTGCTTTGGCAGAGAAAATGAATCTTGATTCTTGAACTTTTAACACTTGTTCAAAAATTCATGACTGGTGTATTATATACCTTTTTTTTTTATAATTTACTATTGCATAACATTAATGAACGATAATTATCGTAAAAATTTTAATATTTTATATTTATACATAATATATCTATTACAATTTCATAATATTTGAGTATTGACTGTTATAAAAGGGTAAACTTTCTACAAATAATATGACTTTATAATGAATGTCACTAATCAAAGAAATTAAGCTATTATAATGAAATGTTATTCTAACGAACTGTTATAGTGACACTTTAATATAGTATACTTATATAAGTAGCCATTTACTAAAGTTGGTTGCCTCTAATTAAGTAAATGCCAATTTCATTAGGTATTCTTAGATATGGTACAATGCCTAGCTGTTTGATTTGGATGAAACAAAGAGAATTTATTGGACAGGTTTGCTGATTTAACATTTCACCTTCTAAATTAAACTATATATGGGAGTAAGAATATTAGGTACAGATCGATTCGGTTTAATTCAATAATTTTAAAATAATTCATGATTTAACATTTCACGTTCCAAATTAACTACATATGGAAGTGGGAATATTATGTATATATGGATCGATTTGGTCTAATTCAATAAAAAATTTTAAAAAAATCACTCTCTATGATAGTATTAATAAATTTATTTTATATATATAAATCAATACAAAACGTGCTACTAACATTTGATATCATTATGGTAAAACTTAAAATTCATAAAGTTCAATAAATATTGATTTTTGCCTCTATCAATAGGTCAACCAAATGTCTTCGATTTGAGTTTTGGAAATGCTTTTTTTTAAATAAATCCTACTCACAATTTAGATCGATCAATCTGGTGAGTTTCAAATATCAAATAGTTAAATAAAAGGGAATTTTACACAAATCATATAGTGTTAAAAGAGCTAATTACATATTATCCCTACTCTTTTTCAAATTACAAAATCCCTTAAAATTGGTGGAACTTGGATTCATCCCAAAATATTTTGATACATCGCGTCCTGATTTAAAATACATTGCATCTCAGTTTAGGATACCTCACTCAACATCCCGATACATCACGTCGTCCCGATACACCGCGATTTCGGATACATCACTCAACATCTCGATATATCGCATCTCAATTCCAAATACATCACTCAACATCTCGATATATCGGGTACATCCCGATACATGAGAGAAGAGATTTTGTAATTTTTTTCAAATGATAGAAAAAAAATTAAAATATAATAAAATAAGTTGCGTATTACATAATTTTTCCAATAAAAAGCGTCATACTACGTTTCATGTATTGACTTTTAAGGCTTTCCCATTGTTGAATAAATTGCATACTACATATGTAATTAATTAATGCTACAATTGCCCCATTGCTTTTGGTTTTCTATCACAGTCTCTATTAACTCCATATATTTTTGCCCATTAAGCAACATAAAATATATTATAATAAAAGTAACCATGATGACATATCTTATCCATGCTCACACGAGCACGAAAGCTATTTTTTAGATAATATTTCCACAAGAATCATAAGTTGAAGTCCTAAAGTTTAGCAGCACTTGTGAACCTTCACAATCAAACAAGTTTTGGATTATCTATGGATACAAGATTTAAAGTTAATAATATTTATAAAAATATTTATTTTTAGAATAAAAGACCTCATATAGCTTGATTAAATTCGAGTTCATGTCCGGAAGTCTGACGCGTTGGAGGTAACACTTTTCCTAACAAAAAGGACTCTATATTAAGGTTCAACCTCAAAATTTATGATTAAGGATGAATAAGCAATTATCATTTCACCATTAACCCGTATTGATACATCGATATCTAGTTAATGTATATATACTAATTAAGTTTAAAGTCAATTACTTACCAGTAAATTATGATCTAGATATATCACTACATGTCATAATATCAACTTTCATGAATTTTATGAAGTTAAATATCTGAATGCTCACTCTATTTATATTAATCGATTAGCCAGTCATGCAATTTTATTTTGTTTTTTTAAAGTCATTTAACTTTTTTTTAGTTAGCTTTCATAGTCGCCCAACTCTGCCTAATAAGCTTATGGAAAAATCTTTTTTATCAGAAAATTTGATCAGAATTTGGCCAGAATGGTAAAATGAACTGATTTTTTTTCTATTTTTAATTAAAATGTATTAAAGTTAAATAGGTAAAAATGTTCAAAAAGAATATATATATATATATATATATATATTGAAAATTGTATTTCCAACTAAAATGATCATGAAAGTCAACTAGACAAAGTGAAAGCATGGCCATATAAACTACTCCCTTCCTTTCATTTTACTTGACCTCTATATCAAAAATAGATATTTCATTTCCCTTGTCTATTTTAACAAATCAAGATAATTTTATTATTTTTCCCAAATTATCCTTAGTATATTAATTAACTACGTAAAGTAGATGCAGTCCAATTTATAATTTCAATGCATTATTAATAAGGTTAATTTTGTAAAATACACCTATAATCAGTCAGGTAAATAAGCTATTCAACTCTTCTTTGATGACCAATAAAAGGTTGTGTGGAATGGTAAGTATTTCTTCATCCTTAATCAAAAATCTCGGGTTTGAGTCCTCCTGAGTACGGAGTCTCCTTTGTTAGAGAACGTTTTACCATCTAATGTGAATATTGAACCCAGGAGAAAAAAAAACAACTCTTCTACTAACCTATGATATTTGTTAGAGTTGTGTTGATTTAAATAGTTTTAATAAGTTCAGGAGGGCATGATTAATTTTGACAGCCTTAGTCAACTAGTCCTAATTAATTTTGTATAATAAGGGTCCACTAGAAACTTTAATATTTTGTCGGTCAGCATGGTTATTAAAATGCTTGAATTAAATGTAAGTATGTAGCTACGCAGTGGCGGACTCAGGATTTTCATTCAAGTGTTCAAAAAATAAAAGTATAAACGTGTATATATAAGCCAACAAAATAAAATTTCAAGAAAGTAGTAGTATATAGTTTTAGTGGCGGACCCTTGAATTTTTTTGGGTTTAAAACCACCTCTTTTAGCATGTTTTATAAAATAAAAAACTAAAAAAAACGTGAAAAACGGAACTGAAACCTTAAAAAAAAAAAAAATGAAACTGAAAAATAAAAAAATAAAATGCTAATGCAAGGATTCGAACCCTCGACATGAGGCTTAAATTTTAGGGAACATGTTGCTAGGCTATCTCTTTCTCCTTGTCATTGAGGGGGGTTCAAAATATATATATCCACACAAATACAAAAAATTACCTTATATATACAGTGTAATTTTTTGCCGAGGGAATTCGGGTGAACCCCTGGAACCCACGTGGATCCGCCTCTGCCTGCAGGCTGCAACAATTAAACCATTTGTATTCTCTCAAGAATTAGTTTTTTCTTCTTTGATTTACACAAATAATGCAAACAATTTGGACATTGTTATTAGGACATGTTTGGATATCAAAGTGAAATTGTTTAACCTAAATTCATTAGTTAGGTTAATCAGATAAAATTGAGGTCACAAATAACGTGAAAACACTTCTAAATTTGGCTTAAATTGTTAGTTTCATCTCCAAAATATTAACAGTCTTAAAAATACTCCTTTACTTGACTAACTAAACTTAGATACACCCTATATCTATCACATGACATAGCAAGTGGTTTCAAATTCATGTAGGAGCACAGAGCTCTTAGTAAAAAGTCGAGAGGAGTATTGAAAACACTCTACGCTTGGCGAGAATCTAGGAGTGTATTTCACTCGTATTGCAAGAACAGGGGTGTATTTAAATTTAATTAATCAAATAAATGGGTGTTTGTAATGTTTTTTATTACATTATACTATTGCATTCTATTCATATGTAATCTAAATTGAATTTTCCTTAAACGTCATTGTATTTCATTTAAAGTCTCTTCACTTGTTTCTATTATCGATTGTTCCTAACTTCGTTAAAATTGTGAATAAATGCTCATTACTTGATCATTACTTAGTTCAAAAGTGTTATAAAATATTATAGTGTGGATGTCAATTATATCAAGAAATTACTTTTGGATAAATTTTATAGCTAAACAATAAATTTGTTATTAATCTTAGCAACATATTTTCGTTAGCTACGAGCAAAATAGCAACGGACCAACGACAAAGTTCGTAGGAGCACAGAGCTCTATTATGAAGATAACTTCCACCACCATTAATCTCATCCATTATCTTCATGACTAATGTCATATTTATGACTAACATTTTGTACGCCTCTACATAACACTAAAAAAGAAGGGCATAAGGGTTCATATTAGATGAACTTGATGATACTTATATTGGAAGAATAAGAAATCTATCCTCTCGTTTCTCTATTTCTATTGTTCTTATCTTTAGTATTCTTGTCTTATTGCTTTAGTTTTAAGGGTTTTTATTTCACTTATCACCTTTTCCTTTAATAAATTAGACAAGCTTTTCAATTAATTAAAATTAATCAACCAAAGTTATTCGCTAGTAAATCACATATTTGTGGACATTTTTAAGTGCATAAAACCTAAATATATCTGAAAAAGTCATTTTCTCCTATTCAATTTATAAGTGATTATAAGAGATCATTTGGCATCCGGATATATGACAAAGAAAAGATCAAATTTAAATTACCATAACATACTGTTTATGTTTTCTTTGGGTTTTTTTTTTCTGGTACCAATGAGCTATATAAGAGTACATTTTTTCATCAGAATCCAATGTGTTTATCAGAAAGAAAAAAAATAGGAAACACAAATTTCTTCAAGAACTAGGAGGTGCTAGCACCCATTGACCACCCTCTCACAGCAACCTTTACAGCAGCGACAACACTGCGATGCCTCATCTCCGGATTTAGCCCTTGTTTCTCCCGAGCCTCGTTAGTATCTTCTATCTGAATACCAACGAAGTACGCAACCTATGCAGCCAAACGGGACAGAACAACAAGGGGTTAGCTCAAGTAGGACTAAATTTTTCAACAAGCAGCAGTAGGTAGAGGTAGCTTAAGTTGTGTTGTCACAGAAAACAACAAACTATGCAGAAAATGTCTAATGTGACTTGTCACTGAGCTCCAACGACAATAGGACGACTATGCCTCAATTGTAAGCTAGTTGAGGTTGGCTATGTGAATCTTCATTGTCCATGTCGCTTCATTCAGACCTGTCTCAATCCAATATTGACAAGTGGATTGAGACTGAGCTTTGTTAGGTTAATTTGTATTAAGTCAACATAAATGTCAGCTTGATTTACTACCTTAACAAAGCAATTAACAACTGGTTTCACTGCCTACTTCTATTTTTCCGCCAAGTTCTGTGAACATTATGGCTAGGTAGTAACCTATCGACAAAAACTCAAATCTTTTCGAGCATTGGTTATTCAAGAAGACATTGAACTAATCTCAGATCTACATCTCCTAATACAAAGCAAAGAAGAAATTTAGTCCATCCATTACTCTTGATGCCTGAGAACTGGTAAATGTGTATTCCTCAGCATTAAGGACATGCTGGACACCATCAAAAAGTGTTAGATATAAAAAAATAACTAGAAAAGAAGATACAGAGATCTTAATAAATCTACAAACTGATCTATATCCTCTAAACCTACTTCTTTACACCAAAAGTAGAAAGATATTATGCAATTCCATTTAACTTTCTGGATGGAATTGGATCTATCTTCATAACACCTCCCATTTCTCTCTCTCCAAACTGTCCACCACATCTCGAATCTTGATTGAAGCATAATGTATCCAAAGGTAACCGATAAATTTCTAATTCACAACCCCATATTTTGTAAAACTGGAAACACTAACAGGCATGTCTAAGAAGATGTATTCATTCTATTTGGACATGACATTAACCTAAAAGAACCTGTCAAGAAGTTGTTTACATTGAGAAAAACATGTGGATATGTTCTGTTAATAGACTATATATCACCTTGATAGGTGGCGGGAATCAATAGAGCGCCATAATCTTGACAAAGGCAGTGGTGATGCCACTAATTTATGACACCAGTGAACCTACAATTGGCTTGGAACTCTGAACAAACTCAACTAATGAAACATAGCTTGTCTTGGCTCTTCGGCCAACTTACTCTTGGGACTATAGAGCTTGTTTATTCAATGATAATTTAACTCTACTAGTACTAGTTTAAATACAAACACGTTTCTTCTTGTATGCTTCCTTTCGTTTCAATGTGATACGAAAAAGGAAAATAAGAAATTAATCAGGCTCACTTCTTTAGATGAATCAAATCCTCTGCAAAAGTGAACTCAAGAGGTTCATCCACAAGATACGGCAACAACAACAACTACAGCTACACATCAGCCCCAAACGAGTTGGGTTCGGCTAAATGAATCCCCACTTCTTCATTAAGCTCATTTCAGTTAAGCTCCGCAAGATACACAATTATTATTGTTGTTTTTGTTGAGTTCATGGCTAACACACCCATGTTGGGCGTTCATTCATGAAACTACATTTGTGGTTACAAAATTGTTAATTTATTACTCCTCCCTCAAATGCAATTTAAACAAAATAGAGAAGTTTCATATTAAAAGATGCGTCTGTTAAACATGTACCTGCAACAAGTATAACAACTACTATGCCTCAATCTCAAACAAATTGGAGTGACTTGTATGAATCCTCACTAACCATGTTCCCCTTTTAAATTCATCTTAGGCAAACATTATACAAAATAAAAATAAAGGTCGGTAAATATGTACCTACAACAACAAACAACAACATACCTATTCTAATCCCACAAATGAGGTCTAAGTAGGATGAGATGTATGCAGACCTTACCCGTACCTTTGTAGGGTAGAGAGATTGTTTTCAATAGACTCACGACTTAAAAGGGAAGTTATTCATAGAAGGGTTGCAAGAAGAAAAAATGACAACAAAATTTCAAGAAACAAAGCAAAATGAAGCATTAGATTATAGAAACACATAGAAGAATAAGAAACTACGTGATTACTAAATACTATTACTAATAAGTAGAAAGGATATGTGGCAACCCCTTGCCTCTCCCACCTGACGGGCGACCAGCCGACCACAATCGGCTACCTACTAACCTTTTACCCTAATCATCGATCTCCATAGCTTCCTATCTAGGGTCCTCAGTAAGAAGAAGACGTGTCACGCCTTATCTAATCCCCTCCCCCACCCCTCTACCCACACCGTTCTTTTTTGGCCTACCTCTACCTCTCCTAACTCCTGCTCAAGCCAACCTTCCACACCTCCTAACTGGCGCATCCGCGCACCTCCCAAACCATCTCAGTCTCGCTTCCTCGTTTTGTCCGCCACAGAGGTCACTCTCACCTTGCCTCATATAACTTTGTTCCTAATCATATTTCTCCTAGTATGCCCACACATCCATCTGGGCATCCTCATCTCCACTACGTTCATCTTCTCGACATGGATAGTCTTGACTGGCCAACACTCTATCTCATACAACAATGCTAGTAAATATGTACCTATTAGTTAAAAATATTACCTTTCCTGAAGCACTCCGGATCGGTGAGATGTGAAGAAAATTCCAAAACGAGGTTCCATCTTTTCTGAAAGGGAACATGCAGCCACCAAGAGATTGAGCCTTAATAACAAGGAAACAATTCTTATCTAAATGTTATGCAATGACCGGAACCAACCTGTAATTTAAGATATGTACAGTACACGGTTGTTCATTTTGGATGCATTGTTTTATCTGCAAAGTGAGAAAAAAGGATTGCGATCAGCTGCTCAACCGCATACCTTCCCTTAGCACTTCCCCCGCTTAAGAAAATCTTAATCTTAGGAAGGGCACCAAATCTCTTATCCCAAGATGTAGCAGTTAGCAATGCAACAAACGAAATTAAGCAAATGATAGCAGATCTGAAAAGAAAAAATTACCTGAAATTGTGTGCCTCTCTCTGTATCTTCCCCGCTTAAAAACCGACAATTACGACCTAATACTTCATGTCTCAAGAAGCCTATTGAAGAAAAGAATGGTCCCTGTTAGCAATATTAGTTAGAGTAAGCCCTCATGCTCTTTTTATGAACACAAGAAATAGACCCAAACCCATAAACAATGAGAACATCCCCTGGAATGAACAAAAGTTTACACTAGTGTAAATTAGCTACAGCTTAGCACCTGTTAATTTTAGGAAGGCATCACTTGCATAGACAATTGGCATGTCTGGTAAGTGTGCGTCAGTTCTGCACGTTTCAGAAAGATATTCCAAGAGAAAGTGTTAAGTCCATCCAAGAACAGATCATATCGGTCATCAAAACAAGAAAATTAGGAATTCAAAAAAAACTCACAATACAAAGCTTTGTTTTATTCTACCAAAAGATATATTTAAGGATGCACTGAGCAGACTCGTTCCCGATTGACAGCATCTCCTGTCACTGACCAGTCTGCCATTCAACTCACTGTAGTTTGCCAACACGGACATTATGTTGTTGACAGCAACACTGGCTTTTGTCTTCTCTTGATCACTTGCTTCACAAGGTCCTTCAACATCTACTTCTGTGATATATAAGCCTTATGAAAGGAATCCTATAAATTGAACCTAAAGTAACAAAACTAAGGAAACTCGACACTAGGATTTAAGAATGAAAATGAAACAGAGATAATCCAAATGCACAAAAATGGGAAACAAAGTCCTTGTGCCGTACAAGGTAGCTAGACGAACTTTTATGTTTTATACATACTGACTAGGACTGCTAATCTGCACGTCGAAACTCCAACACAAAGTGATGGGAAAGGTGTATGCACCCAAAGCATAACCAAGTCCTAACTCAAGCAACTGATGAAAATGAGTCAAAACATGAATTTAAGCTTAAGAGAAAAAAAGGGCAGCCCCGGGTCCTGGGAAGGGCAGCAACCCAAGATGTGTGATGTAGACAGCCAAAACTAAATTCAAGCATTAGAGGTTGCTTCCACGGCTCTATGTATCACACGGAGACAACTTTACCATTGCTCCAAGGAGCAAAGGCGACCATTAAAAACAAATTAGAACCATAAGCTAAAGACTACAATTCTCAAATGATTGGAGATTAGTGCAACAAATTTCAAAATCATGTTCTAACGGTGACAGACACGAAATCCCAAACATCTTAATGATCATATTTATGATGAAAATGAAACGATAAGTCCACCACTATAAACAACCAAAAATTGAGAGAACTTTCAAGAAGCATAATGAATAAACACATACCTGTATGGTCCAACCCTGAAACTGTATCAACCGATAATGCTCTATCCACTTCCATAGTCGAATTCGAGCAAACCTCCCTCCTACAACACTTATAGACATACTCCCTGCAATTACCACCATCATAACATACTCCTCCATTTCTCCCAATTCCACCACCTAATGAATTTCTCCTCCTCAAAATAGGCACTTGAATTCCCAAAAAATGAACCACCCTCCCATCCTTCTCACTATAAACAGGACACATATTAAACAACATCCAAAAGGGTGTCCCATCCTTCCTATAATTCAACAAACTAATCTGTATACCCCTCTCCTCACGAATCGCCTCTCGAATCGCCATAACTGATCTTCTATCAGTCTTAGGCCCTTGAAATACCCTTCCATTCTTCCCTAAAACCTCATTCTTGGAATAACCAAATACTTTCAAGAAACCCCTTGATGCATAAACAATAGGGTGACCAGAAATAGAGGGATCAGTAATTGTAAAACTATCAGGCAATTCATCAAGAGCTTCTCTAACCCCATCTGAGTATTTAACATTAAATGATTTTTCAATCAAACCCAGTTGTGATTCCATACTGATTCAACTTGTTTTGGCTCAAAGACTGTAACTTTATCAGCAAAGATTAACCCCAATCTCAATCCCATGTGTCAACTATAATTGGGAACTTCAGCTTCAACCCATACACAAAACAAGAACAAAGAAATCATCAATAAACAAGAAAGACCATACAAATAGCACATAGAATTTAATATACCACACATAAAAAAAAAGACAACTCCATATACTAAAAGCTCACGCTATACACAGGATCTAACACAATCTTACCATGCATTTCTGTAAGAGACTCATTAATCGTGACATATTGATCACGTGACAATAATTTTATCAGTTATGATAAAAATAATATTTTAGTGTCATAAGAGATAAAAATAATATTTTAGTGTCATAAGAAAGAAGAGCTTACATGGATGAAAATATCTAAGGTATTGAATGAACAATAAGAATTGGGGATATGTACATCAATCGTTTTTAGTGAATGAATTATTTTATATGAAGGAATTTAATGTGATTGGAGAAAAAGAATAGGAAACAAAGTGTTGAAATAGTCATTCATGTAGCAGATTTTTTATTAGAGTATGTGGTTATTATTTGTGTATTTTCAACTATTTATACATTATAGTATATTGATTGTAAATTGTAATATACATATTTACGATAATATATGCTAGTTTAGCTATTTTAAAAGTAAGTACAGTATTGTTTTTATAGATGTGACTTAGTGATCAATAATGTAAGTTGAGCACTATGAGATCTCAGATTCAATTCTCATTTGTATACATGTTATTAATGGGTAATGTATGATACCTCATAAAATTAACTCTCACAAAATTAATCGAGCTGCGTGAAATCTAACTCATGAACAATTTTTATGTAGTTGGTTGAGTTGTAATTGTCAATTTTTAAGTTGGACTAATATAGTCCAAAAAGAAAGAAACAATTTGTCAAAAAAAGAGATGTGATTATAAACAAACCTTATATTATATTACCATTTACCAACAAAGAAAAGTACAATTTTTATCACCATTTATATAATATAAAATACCAATTAGCATCATTTATGGCAAATTTCAGCAAAGAAATGTTATAAGTTATAGTAGTAATAATATTGGTCCCTATTCTTTTTTTTTAATTAATTATTTTTATTTTGACAAGAATGATGCTGAATTATTGCATGACAGATGTAATGCATGAGAGGACTAGGAGTGTGATAAACACAAGTACATATATAATTTATTTATTTTTTAATATACAAGCCACAAATTTAATAATAATAATAATAAATAAATAATAAAAAGTGGCACTAAGTTTTGAGCCAATACAACAGTCCAAACTAATCTAGGTGTGGTAGTATCCAGTCCACCCACGCCACCCCCACCCCCACCCCCACCCCCACCCCCTTTTATTTTTTCAGTAATTTGAAATCATTATTTTTTTCTGTATCATTTTCTGTCGATTGGTAAATCACATTTTACGGGAAATTAAATTTTATAGAATTCATATAAAAAATAACTATGCAGTCGTTACACTATTTGTACATATCAAAATATTATTAAAATGGCTATTTGAATTAGATAATACTAGTATTTTTTTTTGTATTGATTATTGTCCCTTTCGTTTTATTCAATTTTATATTTTCTAAAAATATAAACAAATAGAACGTATTTGAATTGGAAAACAAGATAAGTGTGGAAGAAAATAAATATGTCAACTTAAATAGACATAGTTTATTTAATCGATAATGACATTTATTTATTTATAATTTATAATTGAAATGAAGCATATATTAAAAATCTTAATCAATAAATTAGGTTAGTGACATGAAAGATTAAAAAAGAAATAAGCACTAATAAATAAAGAAGAATAAGGAAAGGTCATTTTGTGGTCAGTGACCTTTCAGAATAAATTTATTTTTATTGTTTTAGAATATGAAAAAAACGAACGATGGCTTATAGCCGCATTTAACACGTATATCTATGTTTGACCGATCAAAATTGTGGTTGAGTAGTAAGTATCTTTTCATCCTTAATTAGAGGTTTTGGGTTCAATTCCTTCTGGGTATAAAGTCGCATTTGTTAGGGAACGATTTACCTTCCAATCCAATGTGGACTTCTCGATGCGAATTTGAATTAAGTCGAACTTCAATATAGGTTCCCGACACCGAATTGAAAACAAAAAAATATCTATATTTAGAATATTCTCCTTTTTTTGTTTACCACAACAAAAGGTGGTCCAATAATCCCTAATGAATATTCACTTTTTTTTGTTGTATTTATATTATTCTCATTTTTTTTGTGACATATGAATAATATATATAAAATATAAATATAATCAATATGAATTATATTCATTTTATATTTGCTACAACAAGATTCAAATATGTGGAATCTAGGTTACAAGTTAAAACCTACTAATCATTGTTTTAAAAAAATTCCCACAATATTTAAATTAAAATGAAAATATTAATAGCTCGATTACTTGACTATTTAAAATTTTATTTTACTGGTCCTCCTTATTCATCCAACTTAACACGTTTTTTCATTCGATCTTTGTTTGGATGGTTATAATGTATCATTTCATAATATATTGTATTACTGTATTATTGTTTATTGTTTGTTTTGATGTTGTATCATTATCTAATAATTTGATTTCAAAAACAAATAGTCGTGTGATCATATTAAACGATCGTTATATAATATAAGACTTTGTGTAGTTATATAATAGTGAGTTTAGTAACAAGATAATTTTTTAGTAACAATAAAAATAAACAATATATTTAAACTAACAACATAACACGGACCATCGTACAATAGGTAACAACAATCCAAACAATGTGAGACAAGGGAAAAAGATGTATTATATTATAGTAAATTATATTTTAAAAAATATGTTTTCACCCAATTATTAAATGTATAGCTGAATTTGAACTTCTTCAAAACTTCTAAAGGATCGTTTTGCATTATCAGAGAGATATTGTATTTCAAAAAGTAAAGAATTATAAATGCAAAACATGGTCGAATATTATAATTATTAAAAATATTTAATTTCCCAGAATATTTGGTAATATTAATTTATTCTGAGGACATAATCCGTGTTACTTTAATATCTTTTTTTTTGTATATATTGCCACGCCAAAAATGAAGGCTAATACAAAGTTGTTTCTCAAGTCTTAATTCAAATAATGCTTTAATAATTGATTCTGAATTTTTTCTTATAAGATTTATATATATTTCTTAATATGAAATTCGTCTAAAATATAATGTGCACTTGTTCTTCAATAGCTTGTTCATCGTCATGGGTGTCAACACTACTCGCTACTTGTATTAGCTAGACTAGACATAGAGATTATAAAAAGTATATTTTAAAAAAATTGATAATTTCAAAAGACAACTAAGTTGGGTGACTTGGTGATGACTGTTATAGATGTGACATGTTTGGATGGATAAGAATGTTAACAAAGAAATACTAGTATAAGTTGGCAGCTGACCAAAATAGAATAATGTAATTTTCTGGCCAATTAAATTTGTCAGTTTTATAGTAATAGTTGTATCTAGGGGAAACTATAACTAGTACAAGGACTATTCAACTTTCTTTCTTATTGATGTAAAAGGTAGTGTTGGGACTTGCCTCAGGGTAGGCTATGGCAAAATGTTTTGAGACTCATGTGTGGAGCTTAGTTTTGTAAGATCTACGTCTTAAGCATTTGATTGTATGTCCTAAACACGTTTAACGTTCGACGTTTGAGATTTACCTAACAAATCTTACACAAATCATGTGTTAATTTATTCTTTAGTTAACATTGTTGACCATCATAAGATTGAATTAATTAAGGAGAAATATTACTTTGACAAAGAGAACAACACCTTTTAAATGTGTTTTTTGTTTATGTGTTACGACATAATTCATGAACCCAATATTTTTGGCTTTCATTTTGAATAATGATTGATTTGGTGTGATCGTATAGTAACTTTAATTTTTAATTTTCAGTTTGTCTTTACTTATTATTTAATAATCTTACTTTTATCTTTTATCCTTTATCCTAACTTATTTGTTGTAGTGCTACACCATACCCTACTTTTTTGTAGGTTTGTTCTTTAAATTTGTTGATGTGTGACATTATGTAAGGACGGAGAACGATATGACTTATCGTATTGGTGAATATTGTTTTTGAAAAATTAAAAATGTGTTCTTTTTTACATGAATTAATGGTCAAGAACATATTTGAATTATCATTTTTTTGTGAGTTTAACACTTAAACTATTTGTTGTTTTCTTTTCCTATCTAACTTATCACCATCTATATTTAAAACACACCTCAACTATCATTTGTTCTATTTTCCTATTTTAACTATCACCATTGTTTATTAAGAGTGCATCATCAATAATTTTAGGCTGACTGTTTTTCCTTGAACCAAAGGTCAATTTGAAATGACCTCTTCACCTCTAAGGTAGGGCTAAGGTCGACACACACTCTACCATCTTTAGACACAACGTTATACGGGATATATTGTTTGTTGTTAAAAATTTACTCGATTGAGATGATTGTAGTCTTCAAAATAATTACTTCTAAGGATGAAATGAAAGAAAATATTTAATATTATCTTAATCTTCTTAATGATAAATAATTTATGATATTATTTTTAAAAATCATCACAATAAATAATTTGAGACGAATGAAGTACGTAAATGGAAACAAAAAAGGACAAATTATAGAAATACACACATTTTGTTTCACTTATTTCCATTATCCCCTATTACTTTTAAAAATCTCCAAAATCCCTTATTTCTTTAATGTATCCGAGCCAGTATTTAATGTATCCAAGCTACATATTATGTATCCGAGCTACATATTAATGTATCCGAGACAATATTTAATGTATCTGAGCTTCAATTATTGTATCTGGTTTTTTTAATTTTTAAGAAATTAATGTAATTAGAAACTTATTAGGGATTAATTGTAATTTCATATTAAAACTATGGGATTTATGTAATTTACCCAAAAAAAAAAATAGTATTGGACAAAATATGTCACCACACACATATTAGACTTGGGCCCAAGTTATGATAGAGCCCTACTTTTAGTTTGTTACTACAATCTTACCCAAAATGCCAAGAGCCCATTTATAGTCTGTTATATACAATCTGGCCCAATATGCCAAGAGCATATTTTAAGTGTTATCTACAATCTGGCCCAATATTATTAGTATGTGATATACACAAAATTCAACAAATGGGTTTGTCAAAATCGACTACCAATCAAATAATTTGTAGAAATTAAATGCAACTTAAATAACACGACCAAAATCGGTTACGAGGTGAAACTAACTCTTGGTTATTAGGGGTTTATGATTTTATCGCGTACAAAAATACCCCTAAGCAAATTATAGTACAATAGTTATGTATATTACGGTAAAAATAGTTGAATCATATTGTTATATAATGATATACATCATGTGAATTATATACTCGAAATGTATATCATATAGGTACTTGTTCTTTAGTTTATAAATATTGCATTATTTCAAAAATGATCATTTAAAAGTAATTATTCATTAAGACATATGCCGTAAATGTACTTTGTTTATTTTGCAGTCCAATTAGTGGTTGGTCCTTTGTATGGTACAATTTATTTTATAAATAAATTGTATCCTATGAAGATAAAATAAGAAGAAAATATTAAGCTAACAATGCAAATTACAATCACACCAAAATAGTTTATATATAAAATGAAACTTTTCATTATTATTTAATTATAAATTTAAAGAATACGATACGATAAAATAAAAAATAACAATTGAAAGTGTTAAATCTGTGCTAAACCGCAAGAGATCACTTGTGGGTAAATCTAACATTTTAATAAAATTGAACTCAAATCAAAACTGAAAGAAATGAGTTGTTTGAAAAAACCGAAGCTTTGACACAGATCCAAAGCTTATCACACAGCACCGATTTATTCCGGTCCGACTCACCACCGGTTCACCGCCGTGTTCCCGATCGGCAACCTCTCTGACTCTCTTCTCCGGTGACATCTCCGATCAGGTATTTTTCCGATTTCATTTCCTCCTTCGCTTTCTCCATTACTGATCCTATACCTCAAAAAGATATGCTCTTCATCTGGTAGATTCCTATCGCTTTACAATTCTCATTCTATAGTTTTTACTGTCTTCAAATTTATCTGTATTAGTATTTACCAATAATTGTCGTGTTTATTAGTTGAATGTTTTTGATTCTTCGAAGCACAAACACGAATACTACGCTTTTTTTTTTCCCTTCAAATTATTACATTTTGATGAGTTTGGTTACTAGCATATGGTCATAATTGAGTAGAAAATGCAATGCTTTGAGCAGAGGTAGATCCAGTATTTGTGCATCCAATGCGTCACCAGAACTCTATTTTGTGTGCATAGAAAATTAACATACACATGTATATTTAGGTTTTTGTTGTCAGTTTCGAGGATTTGGATAGAGAAGTTAAGATTTTATTGTTGTAGGGAGTTACAGGGGAAATCATGAACTTCCTGATGCTGAGGTCTAATCAGACTGCAGCTTCGGAGCATTCACCTGCTCGTGAAGTTCAATCGGTGCCAACTCATGCTGCCAAACCAAGTACTACTTTAGAGGGCCTTATTGCTGAAGAACCTTATACGGAGAGTGAGAAACGTGACGGTGAGAGTGATGAATTTGAGGATGAAGATCTTGCGGACATAAATGAGAAAAACAACTCTCAATTTGCTGCCAACCACATTGATGTTAAAGAGGACGAAGGATGGATAACTATTCCAAAGGGTAAATTTTCTTTTTTTTCCTCCTTTGATCTGAAAGTGTATTTTTTTTATTTTTCCTTTCTGCCTTGTTCTTGATGTTTGGTATCTATATCTGTATGCTTATTACCGATAAGATGCGCTGCATCACATGTCTTGGCTAATATTGATACACCAGATGCATTAGTTGTCAGAAAGGGAGAGTAACCTGGATTGGTTTCCTATGGAGTGGGGGTTTGTTCAACATTTGCAGTAAATTTTTAGTTCCTCAACTATGTGGACTCCTATTACTCTCTGCCTGGATGAGTTGCAAGTCTCTCTGGAGTCATTCGTCTATAAACTTAGAATTTTTATTGCCTAAAAATCTCCAGTACAGATTGGAATAGTAGATTTGTGCCTAATTTCATAATGTCCTTCTACCTCAAGTTGTGAGAAAGAATTTTGTTAGGAGTTTAGTCTACAATCCTGTTGTCTTAAGTCTTTCTTACACACATCCTACTGGTTCAATAGCTATTTTAGACTTTAGATTACCATAGTTATTATGGAAAGATTATCCATTCTTTGAAGGAGAAAAAGGGAAACTTGTAAAGATATTCCTATCTCGGTGGAAAATTGGTTCGTACAACTCTTATCTTCACAAAAGATAGGGAGCTTTTCTAAGAGGGAGGCAGATGGTCATCATTTATACCTGATGATGGCCTGCCTTTGGGCTATTTGCCATTGGTTCCAATTAGTGAGTTACTGATAGAAGTCTGAATCTAGTGCTTGGAATGTTAGCATATTTCGCCCTCCTTGTCTAAATTGATGATAGTTCTGATAAGAATGCAGGGTAGGGAACCTTCTTTTATTCTCAAGTCCCAACAATATCACATCTTATAGTTTTGGATCATACTTGCTGTAAGTATTCCGGAAATTTTTTACGGATCGAACTTTCTATAATAAGAAAGTCTGTTTATTCCTAGCTGTGGTTTGCATTTGACAATGACATTTTAGCTTTGGATTAAAACATTGGTCGAGGATCTTAATTTTTAGTTTTTTTTAATCTGTAATATTCAGTAAAAACGCTGAAAAGTTGCATCATGAAGAGTACTTCTGTTGTCTTCTATTTCACCTCTACTTTTTCTGTAAGCACTGATAATTTTCAAACTTGGGTGTGCAGAAGGAAATCAAAGAGTCCTGAATTCATCTATATCATTTTTCGCATAATATCGTTATTCTCTTCATCTTCTGAATGCTAATATAGTTATGGAATATTTTGTTTAAGTCGGATGAAATCTTAGTTGTGTGCTTGATTTTTCTCTCAGCTGCTTTTTTGCTTCAAAGATAGTGTTTGATGTTCAAAATGTTTGTCCAGCAATCCCGAACTCATATCTCAATGAACTAATTACCAAGTCTTGACATGCCTTTCCAGATAAACTTCCTGATAACTGGAGTGAGGCACCAGATGTATCTTCCATATGCTCACTGGACCGCTTCTTTGTTATACCTGGTAGCTACTATTGTTAATCTCTTTTTCTACTTGTATCCTCCTCTCCCCCTCCTTTTCTATCATCTTCCACCTCTTTTCAGGTTTTGTCATTTATTTCTTTCTAATTTTTTCATCAATTATAGGTGAACAGGTCCATATACTTGCATGTCTCTCAGCCTGTAAGCAGGATACAGAAATTATTACACCTTTTAAAGTTGCGGCCGTCATGAAACAAAATGGTAACACAGGGATTACTTCCGGGTCTGTTTCCCCTAGAGAAGCAGTGGATGATAGTAGTGTAAGTGAGAATGGCAATGCAAATATTAACCCCGAAAAGGAGGTTTCTACTGGTGAAAATCTGTTGAGATTGGAAGATTACAAAAGACAAACTGAATCACTAGTACAAAGGTTTAACAGTTCTCACTTTTTCGCTCGAATTGCCGAGTCAGATGAGCCTCTATGGTCGAAAAGAAAAGCTATGGAGGAAGTATCTGATATGATTGGAGCAGATGGCTCAGAAACAGTGAAGACACTTAAAAAGAAGCCGTCTTTGAGTGCTTCCACTGATAAGGGAAACTTTGATGCTAGAACCTCTGGTGGAGTGGCAAGAAATGCTGTCAAGTGTTGTGCCCTTTCAAATGGAGATATAGTGGTATGTTCCGCAAAAATTGTAGTGTCTGCAGTTACACCCAATCTCTTGTGAAATATATACAGACCAACGTACATGCCATCACCTTTTACTCAAATTGTACAAAGGCATTCCATTTCTTTCATAGTGTTGACTTTGGTATCTGCTGTTGTGTTTCTGTTTTTTTTATTGAACTTATGCCTGCATGAACCTGTTTCCCGTTACTTTAGCATATAGTTAGCAGATCCAAAAGAAACATAGTTTCTTTATTGTGTGAAATGTCCACTGTGACAGAGGATTGATGTGATTGAAAGAAACCATATTCAGCTCGAGTTTTCAAATGTGGCAAAAATTTGTTGTTGTCCTGTCAAAACAATAGCTTAGATGTGCAGATGGTGGACAGATGTCATACATAATCTTCTCCGCAGGGAAGGAGGTTGTTTGGAAAAAGGGGTTCTTGGAGGAGTAATACTGGATTTAGAGTGTTTTTCTTGAGCAATCTGTATCAGGGTCCAGGAGAAGGTTGTTGTGGTGCTGAATGGTATGGCTAGCAAAATTTGGGTTTCTCTCCAGGTTATAATGGGTTCCTTAGTGTTATTTCTAGAAGTATGATCTCACTGTTTAATGTAGTGCAGGGTGACTAGTGGATTCTACAGATGTCTTCCCGTTTTATTTTCTCCTTATTCGATCTCTATAACTTCTTTTGAAGGCAATCATAAACATGGATGTTAGACAAGTATTGTTTTAGTGGTGGGAACATTTAAATCAGAGTAAGGTAGGGGTAAGGCTGCATACACACTACCTTCCACAGAACCCGCTTGTGGGACTACACTGGGTATGTCGTTGAACATTTAAATTAGAGATGAAAAATAGTACCTCTTTTCCTGCCCTTTCTGATGCTTATAGACTTTTAATTGTATTACTTATTAGTTGTCTTTTTAGTTTTTCCTGGAGAACAACTGATGTAGATACAATTTTCTTGTCTGGAAGGATGCAGGTACTTTTACAAGTAAATGTCGGCATTGAGTTTGTGAGAGATCCCGTGCTTGAAATTCTTCAATTTGAGAAGTATCAAGAGAGAAGTTTGTCGTCTTTGAATGAAGAGAATTTGACTTATGCAAAGCAGGATCCCTGTGGTGAACTGTTGAAATGGCTACTTCCTATAGATAATTCTATTCCTCCTTCCGCACGACCTTTATCCCCGCCTCAATTAAGTTCCAGTGCAAGCATTCGTAGCACATCCACAAAGCCCATCGTATCTGGATCTTCTGGATCACAACTCTTTTCTTTCGGTAACTTTAGAAGTTACTCCATGTCTTCACTTCCACCAAATAGTGCACCACCTCCATCTGTTACAACCTCCACTACTGGACCAAGTTTTAATCCAGAAGATTGGGAACACTTTTCATTTCAAAGGTCTGTGAAGAGTGAAATGACCGGGAGTGAAGGACTTTTATCTTTTAGAGGTGTATCTCTTGAGCCAGAAAGATTTTCGGTTCGTTGTGGTTTAGAAGGTATTTTCATCCCTGGAAGAAGATGGAGGAGGAAAATTGAAATAATTCAACCAGTAGAAATTACTTCTTTTGCTGCTGACTGCAATACAGATGATCTCCTTTGTGTCCACATCAAGGTGGGTTTTATTCTTTAGCCTGAGTAACTAGCTAAATTGGATATATGTATGTTGCTAGGAATTTAATGTACCTTATGGCTTGGGTATGTCGAGACGATTAACATGAAATCAGCATTCTTTTGCAGAATGTCTGTCCAACACATGCACCTGATATTGTTGTCTACATAGATGCCGTAACAATCATTTTTGAAGAAGCTTCAAAAAGTGGGCCTCCTTTATCATTACCAATTGCATGTATTGAAGCTGGTGAAGACTATAGTTTACCAAATTTGGCCCTCAGGTTTAATTCGGTTTAACTTCTTATCTTTATTTAATAAATGGTTTATCTTCTTTATCTAATCATTATGAATAGTGCTAGTGTATTGACTCACAACAGACATCATTTTTGGGGCCTGGTGTATGTAAATCTGTATTTAATGATTGAAGTTTCCCTAATCTGCATTTGTTTTAGAGGTTGTTCTTCTCTTAACCAAGAGAATGGAACATATATTGGCCATCAGCAGAAACAGAAGCATTCCTTCCATTGAGGCAGGTCTTATTAATAAGATATCTGCATAGAGTTTACTTGCTGTTATTGCAGCAAGTATCAGTGATCAAGCTGAATATTTTTGAGATTCTGAGGAAATTCTGAATATCTTACTACTTTTTTCCAAGTATGTTCAAAGGAAGGGCTACCAATCACCAGTTAGGTGTTCCTAAATTAATAGCGTGTTTGACCAAGCTTCTTGGAGGCTAAGAACACTTCTTCTGAGATTTGAGGTGCTTGCCAACGAAAAAAGTGCTTTTTCTTTGCCAACTAAAAGAAGTGCTTTTGAGCAACAACTTTACCAACTTTTTTGTTGTTGGGATAGTTTTGTTTATTGTTGGGAAGAAGCTACAAAATTTCAGCTTTTCCCAATAAGCTAAAGTAGAAAAAACCAAAGGTATGGCATAGTTGTCAATGAAGTGGGTTGATAACCATGAGGTATCAGGTTCAAATCTCAACAAAGACAAATACACTAAGTGATTTCTTCCCCAGCCTTAGTGGACAGAGCTACATGGTACTGTTGTCGGTGAGATATAGAAGGTATCCCGTGGAATAAGTCAAGGTGAGCGAAAGCTGGCCCGGACACCACGGTTATAAAACAAAAAAAAAGAAAGAAAGAAAGAAACTAAAGTAATTATATACTTCATCAAAAAAAAAAAAAAAAACTAAAGTAATTATTTCAAGGAAAAAATATACAACAACTACGCCTCAGTCCCAAACAAGTTGGTTGGCTATATGAATCTGCATATCTTCATTTAAGCTCGAATCATACTAAATAGAATAAAAGTGAAAATAGTTTACAACTCTTATTATTATTAGAAGTTCTCTAGTAAATCTAATACCTATCCTCAACTAGTAGCTATCACCTATATGGATCTTTTTCTTCCCTCGTGCACTATCTTTAGCTAAGTTGGCATTGATACCAAGCACTTATAGGTCTTTGGAGACAACTTTCTTGCATTTATACCTCATCCCCTTTTAACACCTTCACTTACCATAGTTTTACACCTTCTGACTAGTGCATCTGTAGGTCGACGCAATATACCCATACATCTCAAGCGACCTTCTTGCATTTTATCCTTAATGTGTGCTACTTGCACCTTCTGGCAGATGTCGTCATTTCTAGTCTTATCTTATCTGGCATGACTACATATCCATCTTAGCATCCGCTTTTCTACAACACTCATCTTGTGGATATTTTGTATTTTAGCAGCCCAACATTCCATTCACTACCATATAACATTGCTGGTCTTATAGCTATTCTGTAGAACTTGCCTTTCACTTTGGTCGGCTCTATATTATGAGGATTCATCATGAATTGGATTGGTTGACTGTCAGCCTACCACAACCCTCTTCCTTTCTCGGGCTTGGTACCAACAATGTAAGCAAACTCACACAGGGGAAGATTTTCAAGGAAAAATATCCTTCTTATAAATTTGTTTTTACCAAACCATCCCTCATTAATTTAACACATCTATCTTTCAAAAATATACAGAAGCTTTTCTCCTTTTCTGGTTTCTTCCTTGTCCTTTTTCCCCCTTATCTCTCTTCTCGTCCTCTTCTTCTGTGGAATAGTCTATCAACTATAAATATGAGTCATTTCTCTCTTTATTAATTAAATTGAATAAATATAAATTAATTTAGGTCTTTCATAATAAATAATTAAAATAATTTCTCTGTTTAAGTAAATCCTAATTGTAAAATGAACCTTGCTACTTTTTTTTGATACTTAAAAACACTTTAAAAAGATTGGCTAAACACAAAATTCTTATCAAATACCGGGGAAAAAAATACTTCTCAGACGAATTGGTTAAACACAAACAACTTTTTCCAAAAGTAGTTCTTTGAAAGCTATTTTGACAGAAGTGCTAAAAATAAGCAGTTTTTGGCAGCTTGGCCATACAGGCTTAAGGCTATTATTTTTATTGCTAGCTTCAAAAGTCAAAACCAGTGTCGGCCTAACTTTTTGTTGTAATTGTTATAATTGCTGGATTGCAAGTGCGAAGAAATTAACTGCAATATGCCCTTTGCAGGAGAGGTGAAGAACACTCTTTCATTCTCAGACCAGTCAATCCCATCTTGAAGAGCTCCAACGGTCATAGTGGAAAAACGTTTCGATCTTCACGAGTACATTCTAGAAGTGCATCATCAACATGGCACCATCTTCCCAATATTGAGGAAAGAAATATTGGGTCACCTACTGATAAATATGCAGTTCTGGTATCATGTCGATGCAATTACACAGGTAGGTAGTGTTTAAAAAGAAATTCCTTCTAGGTACATGTATCTGAAAACTATTTATGGGGTCTTACACTTTTTAAGTTCTTGGATCTTCTGTGGATACTTGTAGAATCAAAGTTGTTCTTCAAGCAGCCAACAAGCTGGAGACCACGAATTTCTAGGGATCTTATGATCTCTGTTGCTTCTGAAATGACAAAACAAACCCTTGGATCTTTTGAAGGAGGTGCTCAGCTTCCAGTACAGGTTGTACATGATATGAGAATAATTTTAACTTATCAAGGTGAAGGTTTAAACATCTTGAATGCTCATCTTATGTTCAATTTGTCAGGTCTTAACTCTTCAGGCATCAAACCTGACTTCACAAGATCTGACAATGACAGTGCTTGCTCCTGCTTCCTTTACTTCTCCACCTTCTGTGGTGTCATTGAGTACTTCACCGACATCACCAATGAGTCCCTTCATTGGTTCTTCTGATTTTATGGAGAGAGTGAGTATTGATAAGCAAATTAGTGCTGCTCAGAGCAATAGCTTGGTATCAGTAAATCAAGTACCGGAAGGGAAAAAAATTTCCCAATCAGTTTCATTTAGTGAGAGAGCCACTCCCATACCTGATGTACTTCCAAGTGGCGATTCAGGTTGTACACATCTATGGTTGCAGAGCAGAGTTCCCTTGGGGTAATCATTTATTTGTAAATTATCTTTATTTCGCATTTCGGGTTTAGTCTTACACCCCTTTGTGGTGGTTTCAGATGTGTGCCCGCTCAATCTACAGCAACCATCAAACTTGAAGTGCTTCCCCTGACGGATGGTATAATCACACTTGATTCTTTACAGATTGATGTAAAGGAGAAAGGTATTAGCTGAGTTCAAATTGTTAAACTTGTTTCCTGCCACTTCCGTTATTTAAATATCCACATTGAGATGGCAGCAATGATTTGACATCAATCCCTGGCTTGGTTCCTTAAGCATATTTCACTTTAATATCAGAAATACCAGAAAGTTTGATAAATATCATATTTTCCTTGGTTCCTTT
>JAJOOI010005055.1:0-21987 GCA_029582585.1 Solanum bukasovii
TATTTGACATTAAGTATTTCAAACATTTTTTATATCTTCACACCTTAGCCTAGTTAAGTAATCAAGTTCGGCCGGTTAACCGTTTTTAATGGGTCTTAAAGGATGCCTCACCCCTTCCCTTTAGATTAATTGAACCCTTACCTAGAATCTCATGTTTAGTAGACCTTAAAATGAAGTTAACTTTAGACAATGACTTTAATCAATTTAGGTGTCCTAATTCACCGTAATAATTAGGTGGCGACTTCTTAAGTTAATTATTAATTTGAAAATCACCTAAATGTTGTACACTATTTTGACCCGGTTAAAATGGGGTATAACAGTATATGATTCGATAAAAAAGGTGTGCTTTAATTTGATAATTTTTGGTGTAACCTAACTGTATATATAATAATGTAAGGTTTGTATATTGTTTAGTTCATACTATTGTATATAACTTACAAAATATACAAATATATATATACAATTATGATTTAAGCAGAAAATATACATATACTTCAAGCAATTTTGTATATAACTAACAAAATATACAAATATCTATATACAATTGTGATTTAAGCAGAAAATATACATATACTACATACAATTTTGTATATTACTAACAAAATATACAAATATCTACATACAATTGTGTTTTAAGCAAATACCTGATGTTCTTCGTATTTGTCTTGATCTAATGAAGGAGACACAATCTCCTCAGAATCACTATCTTTGGCTTTCCTCTTACTTCCTCCTTCTGAAAGTGCAATTGGGTCATTTTTTTTTTGGATCTCAATTCTTCAATAGATTTTTTTTTCCATAGACCCTGCATTGACTCCAAAATCTTGAGTTAAACCGAGTGAAAATGAAGGTTGATTATTAAAAACTTTGACATGCAATGACGTACCTCTCGTAATCCTCTTAGATGGAGTCGAATCATCCATTTTATTTTCTGTAAAAATGATAATCTAATAAGTAATGAGGGAATTTTGAGAAAAAATTATCCAAATACTAACAAGCACAATACATATACAATTGAAAAATGAAAAAAAAGAAGAGGTTCACCTACGATTTAGGCGGTTACCTGCAAAAAGTAAAACACGATTGGAGGGAGAAAGTGAAACTCAAATTTCAAATTGGAAGTGAAAGAGTTATTTTAGGAGAAAAATAGGAAATGAGGAGAGGAGAGGAGAGGAGATGAGAGATAAATTTGATTTTGTATAAAATCATATACAAAGGCTGATGAAGGCTTTGTTGATTCGGTATACAAAGAGGTGGTGGATCCCATTATTAATGGCAAAAAAACTGAAACTGTATTTACTGACAGTAAATAAAGTAAACTATATCCTACCCTCAATGACTAATAACCTAGTAATATTTGCCAACTCGCATAATTTTTCCATAATGTGTGAGACTTTTTGAAAAAAAAAAAACTGTGCTAACTTGGTCAAAGTGCACAATATCATACTCTATTTAGAATATCTTTGGGCTAATTTATCCGAACAAAAATAAATAAGGCCTAAATCTAAGACCATTAGCCGTTACTTGAAGACAAGACATTCATCATTTGAACTATTGAATTATGGACACAAGTCAAAGAATCTTCCAACTATTCAAGAAGTGTAATTAATACTTAATAAATACAATGTCATCCTCAATAACTTAAAATAATATCCAATAATCAATGTTAAGTTTTGATATTAATAGAAATAGTTAATGAACCCCAATTAAGTTGTATAATTTTATTATTGGAATAAAAGTCAATCAAAAATTTAATTTTTTTAAGAAATAATCTTTTTATTGTGATTCAATAATGTAATAACACAAGCACTTACAATACACATAAATTTGCCATGTCAGCATAAGGTGTTCATGAGTGCGTATATGACAATAGTAAAAGTATTTATTTGGTCTTTTAGATAAATTTAAGTATCTAAATTACAATTGGTGTCAAATTTGAGGGATTATCTAGATATTTAGATAAAATTATTTATATATAATTATCTCTAAACAGGCTCATAAGCCAGTAAATGATACTTTATAAATAGCTTCAATTGTAAGTGTTTCTCTTACAAATATATTCAAATTAATCTAATGACAGAACCTTTTTATGATTTGACTGAAGAGGTTTCTGTGTTGCTGGTATATCTAGATGAGGAATTGGTTTCTAATCCAATGGTTGATTTACTAGAGTTCAATGGATACAAAGGTGATATATCTAGAACTAATTTTTGTATGACTTTCATTATATATAGAGAGAATTAATTGAAACGATGTTTATTTAGAACTTTTCCTTTTCTTGTTATCATAACAATATTTCTATGCTTGTGTATGTTGTGTTACAAGTTAATAAATGAATTTTGTATGATTATAAGGAATTAAATTAGATTCTTCATTTTTGTTTTTGTTGTAACCATGTCACATACTCGATTAGCTTTCTCCATAAGGATTATGTAATTTTTCAAAGAGGTTCAATAATTTTATGTTAAAGTATCTGTTGTTCTAATTTTATCGGATATTTTTCCATAAAGGAGATAGTTTAAGTTTATGTTAATATTAATTATTTCACACTTGACTTTTTTGTACAAAATATAAAAAGGAAACTTATTCTTTGTCAATCGGCCTAGAGTGACATCGTGTTGGAGGAGAAAATAATTAGGTCCCTCATAAATGATTTTGAAATCATAGATCTTTGATTTTTACAAATCTATATATCGTTTTAGAAAGAAAACAAATTCACTTGGATGATTGAGGCACAAAATAAGAGTAAGAGATCGAAGAGAAGAGCGAGATAAAGACATGATAAGAGATGATCGGGCTATCATTATTATCTGAGATGACTTTTTTTGTCTTTTATTCGATGTAGACAAACAAATAAATAGGGACATGTGATTTTCATGATTTTTTTCTTCTATTTTTTTTTTTTTTTGTCTTTTATTAGATGTAGACAAGAAAAGAAAAATATTTTCATCTGACTTTTTCCTCATTTATTTTTGTTTCATTTTCAATTACTTTGTTAGTATTTAATATCGATTGTTCCTTATTCAAGCTATGTTAAATCTTTTCAACATAATTTTTTTGGTAACTCCTTTCTAATAATTTGTTAAATCTTCTAAACTCTCGTTACTTATTTATGAAATAAAATTACCTTAAAACTTTTTACATAAATTTAGACTGGTACACGTAAGAATTGCGCAAAATGGACTGTTGATCTTCATTCCAAATTCACAAAAGCTGTGGAACAACTTGGTCAAGGAAGTAAGTTTACCTCGCTAGTAATTAATTTTGCCTACAATTTGTTTCTATATATATGTAGCTATATAAACAGTGAGAATTCATACTTTTAGCAAACGTTACTTACTTGGGATTACAAAATAGTGATTATTGTATTTACATGTACCTTGACTTGATAAAGAAATATTGAAGTAGTGATTAACTCAAAGTTACATCCTTATGGAACATGTAGAATGTTATCCAGCAGACATTGTTGAAGTGATGAATGTGCCTGGTCTTACAAGGAAGCAAGTAAATATATTTTTAATGAAGTTATTTTCTGATACTCGATTATTAAAAAATATTTAGCTTGGAATGATTTTTCAACTAACACTTCTGAGATCCACTTTTCTACAATGATCTTAATTTTAATTATTTTTTTATCAATATCGAACAAAATTTTAATTATACATCATTTCCACTAGTAAATGTTTTGGAAATTATTCTCATCTTTAGTCCTCACATTTTTTTTATTAAAACACTCGCTAAGTAGAGAGGATTAGTAACAAACTTTTATTAAATGTTTAGTTATTTGTTGCTAATTTTTATTTTCTTTTGTTATGTTTATTCAATGAAATAATAATATTGCCAATTCAAAAGATTTTTATCGTACATCGAATAGCTACAAAAAAGTATATTATCATAAATGACTTGTATCATGCATTTTAAACATACATATATGACAATGAATTTGAGATAATAATTATATGATTATATCCATAGTCCAACTCTCCTTTGAGTTTTTCTTTCTTTCAGAAATGTCGTGAAAATAATTGGAGACCTCGAAAAGAGAGAAAGAATATTCATCATGGATCCTCAAGTGATTCTCAACAAAGAAGTAGTTGTAACACATCATTAGAAAGAAAAAAAAGGAGCTGCAAAAAACTTGGAAAGATGCCTCATCTTCAAACAAATGTTCCAAATCAAATTCAAAGAGTCTCAGAGTTCCCACTAGTTAATACCAACAACATTTTTTCTATTTCAACTCAGCAGCAACTCCATCACCCACAACTTAAGGCTCAACCCCACTACCTCAATCCATCTTTGTCAGCCCAAAATGATGTTGGTGGTCAACTACAACAACACAGTCTGTTATTTGGTATGTCGGGTCCAATTATTGGGAGTACTAATTATAGGTCTTCTTTGGCGTTTAATAGTGGGGATCATCGTGATTACGGCTTGGATAATCATACTCAAAATGGTTATGGCTTGGATCTCAATCCTACCCATGTAACAACATATTCAGGTAGCACAATGATAACTAATACAAATGTTGGAAATGTGACACTTAATGGATTGGGAGCAACAAATGCTAATTTCCTGCAAGATATTGGTGAACAAAACTTGTTTGATCCAAGCAACATCGTTGCGAATGACATTGAAGGAAGTGATCCAAATGAGTGGAAATATTGGAATGCATTTGTCGATTATGATCATGCTTCTATTTCATTTCCCTTACTACACTTTATTTATTTGAAATATTAGTTCGATAGAATTGACTTTTCAGATGGTCACTCAATTATCTCATAAAGTTACTTTCTTCATATGCAGGTAGTAAAGACATTGGGGGTCCAGTTTTCAAGAATAACAAATTTCCTGATGAATAATCAACATGATGATTCAGTTATATCAGTGACAAAGTTATTTTCTCAAATTGAAATTGCTATCTTTCATTGTAATTTTCTACAAACTATTTTGTTTCGTATGATTTGAATTGCTTGAACTATGGGAAAGTGAAAGGAATGATTTATCCAAATTAAGAGAAAGTATTTGAAATACTCATTTGAACTTGAAATTGTCTACCTTCCATTCAAGTTCTTGCTCTCGTAATATTTGTATCTTAACTTATCGAATGCATTTATGTATCTTCCTGTATTGCAAAAGCTATAATTGGGAAAATATTTTCATCTTTTGATGAGAAATTTCTTAACCTTTACTCATTTCTTCGTTTCCTTATTATGTATTGAATGTTTAAGATTGTAGTACATTATTACGTACTTAAATCTTGTTTGTGAAATATTTTAATGATTAATGTTTGGATTATAAATCTCTTGTTTTGCTTATGTATTGAATGATTTTTATTTTTAATGAAGTGAGTCAAATTGTTTCTTTAATTATTCTTGTGTTTTAATATTTCTAAAAGGAGTGACTAATCCTAGGACTTGCTCAGTTACTTTGATTTGAGCTCGAGAGAGTGAAAAAAGAATAAGAAGAGAGATTGGAAAAGATTAATTAACAAAAATTGTGGTACTAATTAGGGTATTAATAAACAAATCCTTACTTGATCGCATATGTGTTGTTCTGTGTGAAATTTGCCTCTGACTTATAGTTGACTAAATTATATTGCATATGTTTGTGTACATTTTCTCACTTGGAAGAGTGGATTTGGATGTTATTAACCATCATCATCGTTTAGGTAGAAAAAGAAAATAACTAATAGTTGAATATTTTAATACATAAATGATCAACTAATATGAGACGGAAAGAGTAGCGTAAATGTAAGATTCACTTCTCACCAAGATTCTCCTTTCTTATTATTTTCCTTTTAGAGGTTAATAATTATTATGTATCCCTAGAATAATTTATTGAAATAGTAGATTTGAAAGAAAGCAATTATTCTCTTCTTCCTATGCGGGACTTTTTGAACAAAACTAATTTGACAAAAACCACAATTTTATTTATTTTTAGGTGGAATTATATCAATAAGGAACTATGCTTATGATATTAATCTAAGATCATTAGGGGTCGTTTGGTAGAGTGTATGAGGTAAAATAATACATGCATTAGGTGTGTGTATTAGTAATACCTTGTTTGGTACACTTTTTCATGTCATGTATAACTAATGCAAACATTAGTTATACACTATATTGTGTATTACTAATACCAAGAAATCCTAGATATTAGTAGTACATAGTGTTTTAACACTTGCATTAGATTATACAATTACAAAACTACCCTCAAAGCCTTTTAAAAAAACATCTTCATTTTCCATGGTACTGTGTTTAGAAACCTTTTATCTTCTATGTGGCTGCTAACACTACAAGAAAAGTGTGAATTACATGAGGATTTTCTTGGGGATTAGTATGAAAATCCGTAGGAAATTTATTTTTCTGCAAATTTTCATACTAATCCCCAGGAAAATCCCCATATAATTCACATTTTTCTTGTAGTGTAAACCTTTAAAAAAAACATCTCCATTATTTATAAATTTGATTGTTGGTAATACTTTTTTGTATTTCAATTGCACTAGAAAATAGGATCTGTGGCTGCTAAAGCATATGCCCAGACTCCTAATATATATAAAGTGCATATACTGATTTTAATAGGGTACCGCTTTGCAGTTAGGAATTGTCTCAGGTCTATGTTGGCTGTATCTCCCTTACATTCCATCAGTTTTTATTTTTTATTTTTGGACTTGTTTTATCTCAAAATATATATAAAGCACTACTAATGCATGCATTACTAACACACCCTATTTTACATTATTCTTATACACTCTGCCAAATGATCCCTATTGTTACTTGAACACATGGATTCATCATCTGAACAATCGAAACAATTAATACTTGTGTGAACCTCTTGTTATTTCGAGTGATGTGTCAGAATCTTTAGCCAACTAAGACTAGCGTTAAATTTTTGGTAAGTCTCAAGAAGTGTAATTAATACTTAATAAAATAATCTCATTGTTTTATTTGGAAAATATATTTTGACTGGTTTAAGAGTCGCCACTTAATTTTTAAGAAAAATAAGAAAACTATTGTTTTCAAAAGACTAAAACAATAAATCCATTGAAAACTATTAAGGGGGTTCGAGGTTCCTATTAATATTCTAAGAAGGTTTTTAAAGCACCTAGAATATCCGCTAATGCGATTATCCGACAATTAATTTATTTGGCTAACATAATTTTAACTTAGCTTGACTTGCAAAATTGAACTATTTTGTTAGTTAGGACCATTTTAAGAGAGAAAAATAGAATTATGAAATATTATATAAGCAAAATATTTTGTAAAATAAAGAAGGAGAGAGATTTGGGCCCAAATCGGGTTTTCCTGTCCGCCTGGGCCAGTATTTGAGCCCATTTTCATTTTGGGCCTTCGGCCCATTTAAGTCCTTCTGTACCTGTCCTAGACTAAATTGGATTTTATTTCTTTGGGCCCTTAGGCCCATCTTCCACCTGTCCTAAACTTCTAATAGAGTATTAATAATTAAACGACAAGGGCTTAGGCCCTAAATAACAAAATACAAATTTAAATAATGAAGAGTAGGCCTTTGGCCCAATCTTTCAACTCTCGATTTGTTGCGCGTCTTTTCAACTCTGGAGCCTGTTCGTCGATTTTAGTGGATGACTAACTCGATAAAAATAGAATTGGGCCTCCATGGCCCAAAGGGAATGCAAGGGGAAGGTCCATAGAACCCGGACAGATTTCACGTGCAAACAAACAAGACAAAAGAAAAGGCGTTAGAGTTGAATAGATTCTTAAGATTTAGCGCAATATTCGAATAAACAAAAATAAATGGAACAATCGATATTAATATCAAGTGGGCCAATTGATAAAGTAACATCACTCCAGTTGAAAGAAACAAAAATGAACATTATTATTATTATTATTTTAGCTAAAACAAATAATAATGTGTGAGTATGTTAGTGTATAACTTTAGCAAATAGACAAGACTACATGCACATGATAAGCATTAATGTGCAGCAGGTAGGCATTTATAGAGATAATCCATTGTCAACACAGAATAGGTAAATAATGAGGCATAATTTAATCTTTCTCGTAATTTACATTATCAAGCACATCAAATAAAATAAAATAAAATAAATAAAAAAATAAAATAAAAAGATAACACTGCCAAACATTCTCTGAAGCTCAAATTAATAGTCATACCCTTCCATGAATGCATAGGCGGCAAACAAAGATCAAGACACAAAAAATGAGTAGATACAAACAGAGGGAGTCACACCGTAATTGGGACAAATAGATTCTCATGCTTAGGCTAAGATTTTTAAATCACCGGCAAATGACACTCTTCAGATAAATAGAGAATTTTTCTCAATATTAAACTAACTATGAAATAAGAGACGATTCTTGAATCCCAAGGCACTGTAGGATGTAAAAGTTGAAATCAACTCACAATATGAAATCCACCAGACAGCATGTAACTACACTCAATTCAAACGATACCATAAACTTAAGACAAAAGATGTTCGGAGAAAGAACCTTAGAATCATAGCAACTTATCACTTTCCAAACACTTTAACACCCAAATGTGTTTGAATTAAACCTAAAGAAATGAGGAAAAGTGGCAGGGAGGAATGGAGCAAGCCAGTGGACCTTATACTTCACTTAAATCAACAGTGACATGCTTGAGAAGAAAACAGAAGAAACCACAGCTGGACAGATAGTATGGCACCCACAATTCTATATTTATTCAATCTACCAAGACTTAGCAGAAAAATGAAGCTCACCGAGACCACAAACAGTAAAGAAAAGAGCAGATTTTGTTTGCTACTAGAGAGTAAAATTATATAGATCATAATCCGAAAGAGGCGATACAAACTCACTTAAGACGTGTAAGGGAAAGACAAACCAGTTTTAAGTAGTATATGGCCCAAATAGTGAAGCAGTAGGCATATTATCAAGAAAGCTCACTTAGACTAAATATGAGGAGCATAATAATTATAAACAACAACAAACAAGCATGAACTATAGAAAAATCAGAAAATGTGTCTTGTACCAAAAAGCATCATTTATAATCCAAAACGATTTCGACAAGATGGATGAACCCACACTTGAACTTAGGAAATAGGCGCAAGAATAGCATAGTAAATCCTTTGATCCCTTCCAAAACACATAACAGAAAAAAAAAAAACAGAACCTATTTTATCAAACAAGGATACAATAGCGTCATGAAGACTAACATGCAACTAACAATAATTTAAAACTAACACGATAATCGCTAATTTGAGAGGAACATGGTAGAGGAACAGATTTCAACGAACCTCAAATCCTTTCGATAACGAAGACACATACTATATATTCCGGAAAAAAAGAGAAAAGCGACTTAAACTCAAACAAATCATATAAAATCATCTCAGAATCAACAGAGACGTTTGAGAACGCCTCATTTCAGTTCATCAGGACAAAACAAAGGCTAAAAGAACTAGGGTCGAAAAGTAGTTCACCTTTTTGGGGGCAACGAACTGAGCGAAGATGAGCTGATGACCACGATTTTCCACCACAAACACTCTAACGCAAATGACCAACCAGAGACCTGGACAGAATCTCGAATCTGAAGGAAAACTTGGGGAAATGATAGTGAACAAGATGAAGGAACGATGCTCGGATTTAGGCTAAGTATTCCCTCTTTTTCAAAAATATATTCGTTATAGCTATTTTGCAATGCAGTTCTTCTTTTTGTTTTTAAAAAAATTCCTCTTTGTTTTCCACTCTCTGCCTCAATCCAAAAGAGAAACTAAAGTCCAACTCTCCCAAAACCAAAAAAAATCCTCCCCCTCTATACTGAAAAGAAAAGGAATATATAGAAAGAGATAGGGCTCGGGATTTTGGGGGAAACGGACGAAAAATTCAAAACCGAAAAAAATCCTTCACCATTTTGGTTAAACACCTTTTTCTCTAAAATTTCAACTCCATTCCGGAAAAGGAATGGAGGATGGACGGCTGGATCAATTCCCATCGTCCTCTCGTTCCACGCGGCTTAATCTCGAGAGCAAGGACGATTCCGCGTGATCTGCTGCTAGACGTACTGCTGGAACGGTACTGCATTTGCCGTAGAGAAGATGAAGTTGGGGAGGTGGTGTCGTTCACGCGTCTGGCTTTCCGTCTATCAACGTTGGAAGCTGCTGTGTATAGAGTGTTGTCATTTTTTGGGAATGTTCTGGGTCTCCTATTGTGAATAAGGGAGTTGGGCCGGGTTAACCGGAAAAAGAATGGGTTGCTGGAGGAATTGTTACTGTTTGGTGGGCTGGGAATTTAACAACAAGGAAATGGGCTGTTGGTTTTGCAACATAGAAGGCCTAAAATTGGTCCTTTAATAGGTTTAAATTGAGGTTAGAAAATGGGTATGTTTGTAATAAAACAAGGCCAAGTGTATTACGAAATTAGCCCTAAATTGAATGTTATGTAGTGAATTTGGCTAAATTTCAAATAAGATGAATTAATATGATTAATTTAGGAGTTTCTCAATCTTAACGAAATAAAATAATTAATTTAATTATAAACTAATTAATCTAACAATATAAACGACTAAATAACCAAATGTTCAAATAAAGCTAAAATCTTTTTGAGACAATTTTTGAACCTTTATAAAATATACTAATTAGACATATAATTATATAATAATTAACTTAATTATACACTAACTAATTAACTCAAAATTGCGAACTATTAAATAACTAAACAAACTAACCAAATATTTAATTAAACAAAATATTTTGGAGACGATTTTTGAATATTTATAAAGTTCAAAAGTATACACATATTGTTTAAAAATTATAAAAAGTGACAAACCATTTAAACTAACTTGAAAAATATTTTAAATTTTATAAAGTCAATTATTTTAAATCATTTGAAAATTAAGAAACTCAGAAATTAATTATTGTCGGGGAAGGTCAAAATTGGGTGTCAACACTCATCTTTGAGATTCAAGAACTTGTTTGGTCTGAATAGGTTTTAATCATTAAGATCTAGAACGAAGTCTTAATATTAGTAAGAGGTATTTTTGTGTGAATAGTTTTCTTTGAGGTTCGAGAAATGGAATAGATATGGACTACAAGTTGATATTCGCCATTAGGAAATTCACACGAAAAGTAACGAGGAATTCTCAATGAAAAAAGCGCTCTCCAAATCTGTTTAGTATTTGCCATGAGGTTCTTACCATAATTGAATTTTCCTTTTAGGAAAAGGTAAACACAGTCTCCATATTTGTCTAGTTCTTTTTCTTGTAGGAAAAATTTTATGACTCTATAAATAGATGTTTATTCATTCTAGCTTAGTAGCATTCATAATGTAGTCTTAGGGGGCTTTGAGAATTTTGTGTATTGTGTGAAGCTAGGGGAAGAATGTGTGAGACACAAGTATTACTTTAACACTTGTGTGAACCTCTTTGTATTCCGAGTGAATTGTGTGAGGTCATTCTTCTCTAGATTTTGAACTTTCTTTTATATAGTGATTTTTTCATCTCCTCTTGTGGATGTAGACCAGTTGACCGAACCAAGATAAATGTTTGTGTCTTTGGTATATTTCTTGTTTGTCTTATTACTCTTCGTCTTTCGAGGTTTGCTTTGCTAACTTTTGCATGACACCTAATTATTTTAGTCCCAACAAGTGATATCAGAGTCAAGTTCAATGGTTTAATGATCCAATGGTTGAACCAGGTCAAAAATAAGTGTTCATCTTGACGGGTTTAGTTCTAACCGTAACATATTTGATAGTAATGAAGATTTTTGTTGGAGAAATATTTTCAAAGATGTTTTTTGTGTTGAGATATATATATATATATATATAGAGAGAGAGAGAGAGAGAGAGAGAGAGAGAGAGATTTTGCAGAGGAGATGCATAGTTATTGAAGATAATGTGAAGAAGGTGGAGAAAATTTATTTTGTCAGAAATTTAGGCCAATGGAGATATTTGTTTAGTATTTGTCATGAGTTTCTTACCATAATTGAGTTTTTTTCTTTTAGAAAAAGGAAAACACAAAGTTTCCATATTTGGCTAGTTCTTTTTCTTGTAGGAAAATGTTTATGACTCTAAAATTATATGTGTATTCCTTCTTGCCTAATAGCATTCACAATGTAGTCCTAGGGGGATTAGAGAGTTTTGTGTATTGCATGTAGCTAGGGGAGAATGTGTGAGACACAAGTTTTACTTTAACACTTCCGTAAACCTCTTTGTTTTTACATTGAATTGTGTGGGGTTATTCCTCTCTATATTTTGTACTTTCTTTTATATAGTGAATTGCTCATATCCTCTTTTGGATGTAGGTCGGTTGTTCAAACGACGTTAAATATTTGTGTCTTTTGGTATATTTTTTGTTTGTTTTATTACTCACGGTCTTTCAAAGTTTGTTTTGCTAGCTTTTGCATGATACCTAATTATTTCAGTCCCAACAAAACCAAACGTGAAAGTTGTTTTCCAACAGGCAACTTTTCTAGTAGCTCTACTCTCGACTTGGATAATATATCCAAAAAGGTACGCTTTCGGTCATTCCAAATGTTGCCTATGTAGAGACATGTTTATCTAAAGTGGATTCTCTTTTTTGCAGTAGGTATTGAACATGTTATGCCCATTGACTAAGAAGCTAGGGGTGGACACAACAACTACATGGACCTCTTCCTTTCATTGGCCATCACTATTAGTCGTCTTTGTTATCACAATGACCACCACCATTACCGTCATCAAATATCTCTGTCATCACAATTACCATTCTTATCAACCACTATATCAAGCATTTGCTATATTTATGTTTTTTATCGACATAAACAATGGGTTAACATGATATAATTTATTAGTAGTTTTATATATTTTTCTCATAATAAAGGAAACAATCACTTATACATTCTTTGAGATCATTTAGCTTAAAATCAGGATATTCCATTGTGGAATCATAACTAGGGTTATAACTTAGGATCAATTCACCTTCTTAATTAATGGGATAATTTACTTAGCTAAATTTGAGTGAAAAGAAGAAGAAATTGATTAATTTAATTCGTTTACGTTCCAATGGGGTGTGCAATACCCATAAATTTGTCATGTCGTTATTAGGTGTTCATGAGATGCATATATTTCAAGCAAAAGTGTCTATCTGATTACTAGACAAGTTTAGCTGTCCAATTTACAAATTCTGCCAAATTTGAGGGACTATCTAGGTATTATTAAGAAAATCTATCTTATTTAATATAATATTTAAAATAGATAACTTTGTAATTAGTGTTCGCTAGATCTTCATATTTTCTCCAACCATTATAAATTCTCAGTGCTCTCTCTATATAAATTCATCATGATAAAAATAAAAAAGACAAGATATCATACATAAAAAATATCCAAAAGAGTTTTCTTTAAATATGTGTAATCTTTTTTAAATAGCATATCCCTTAAGAAGCTATGTAGTTTTATCACAATGTCCTTCTTTAATTTTTTTTCTTTAATTAATAAAAAGGTGTGTTATATATATCTTCAATTGATGATAAGCCCACTTATATACAAATAAAGTAATGTAAGTGAAACTCTGTAAAGAGTCCTATGAAGGTTCTAGCAGAGAAATTATATTTAAAAAGGAGGGTAATAGCTAATGTGAAACAATTAGGGTTGTAAAATAAAAAATAAATAAAAATAATAATAATTAGGGTTGCAAAGCAACACCCTCTATTATTGAAGTTGAAGTTGTAATTCATAGGATTATTATATAATTGTAATAATGCCTAGCTTTTTGTAACAATTGAAGAGAAGTGTATCATTTGGAGAGTTGTTAGAACAATTATAGTTAACATTTGAGTTAAAGTACTAAAATTAATCTCTTAAATTATAAAGGTGTAATTTGAAATCATTCGTTGAAGTTAGTATAGATTGATTGATAAGGAGTTGTTTATAGTCTTTTGAGCAAAGAAATTTTCATTGTAAGCCCTTTCTTACTTAATTAGCACTCCTTCGTTACTTTTTACTTAGTAGGACATACGAATTGAGGTTAGCTTATCGCAATCTAGTATATACATTCAACTATTAGAAAATAAAATAATAATAATAAAATTATTATTAAATTTAAGTTTTACTGTCTGAATTTATCATGACACATATAATGTCCACTTGGGCAAATTTATTATTTAAAACACAATAATAATAATAATATATTCAATGTAATTTCATAATTGACGTTTGAGAAGAAAAAATATATATCCTAACCCTTGATTAAAAAAAATAAAATTAACCAACCAAAACTAAAATAAATATTTATATAAGGTTGTGTAGTGAGAACAATAGATATACTGGTTTTAATTCAACTATGTATTAAAACGAACAATAAGTTGCTGTGGTGTAGTGGTTGTCACGTTTGTCTTACACACTAAAGGTCCCCAGTTCGATCCTGGGCAACAACACATATATTTGTTTATTTTTTTTGCTTTGTCGACGGCATGTCAACGAAAACGTGTTTCTCCTCTTTATTGTTTTCACCATGACTTCTTCACTACTATATTTACATTACATGCTTGTTCTATCGGAAACAACTCTACCTTCACAAGGTAGGGTAAGACTGCATACACGTCACCCTCCCCATAGTACGTAAAAAGAATATGAGACAGCTGCAGGATCATGGAAAGATCAAATTTTCTCCTCTTTATTGTTTTCACCATGACTTCTTCACTACTATATTTACATTTCATGCTTGTTCTATCGGAAACAACTCTACCTTCACAAGGTAGGGTAAGACTGCATACACGCCACCCTCCCTATAGTACGTTGTTGATGTTTACGTAAAAAGAATATGAGACATCTGCAGGATCATGGAAAGATCAAATTTTCTCTTTATTTCATTATTGCTATTATTCCATGTCAAAATCCAAATACATTCTATAGGCATTTCTATCTGAAGAGTAATAGCCCTCCACAAGAGTATCCACTTGGAAACCGAGTTTCTTGTATAGCAGCATAGCTGCAGTCCTTGTAGGATCTACATGAAGCGATATCCGATGAACGTTTCTTGTTCTGCATTTCTGCACTGCTGCCTTCAGTAATTTTTCTCCATGGCCTTGTCCCCTGTAGTTCTCTTTCACTGATGTATTCCACAGGAACGATCCATCAGTAAACAAAATGAAAATTTTTAAATGACAAAAGAGAAGGAATATTGTAAATGAATCTCTTTCCCCCTCGTTTTTCAACTTGTGTTGATTCGCTCAGGCCAGAGAACAACAAGAGAGAGACAGGCATAAACATCACGATAAGAAACTCATAGCCACAGAGAGAACGAAAGCAATTCTTAAAAAGGGAAAAATAAACATCACATGATGATGGTTCTCTCTTCTATGCAATGATGGACAATGCTTCACAGACTTATCGCGAGTATTTACTAATAATATCAATTCACCTTCTTTCTTTGCCTATAATGATGCAATATAATAATGATCAGAGATAGATTTAACTAAACTCTCCTAGAAAATTCCTTTAAAACAACTGCTAGCTATTTCAAGGTTCATTGTTTGCTCAATAGTAACATATCAGCTAGCTCTGAGGGGAAAAATACACAACACCTCTCAAGTTTAGAGATTTGGATCGTTCAAGAAATGCTGCACTTTCATCCAATCCAGCTACAGAGAAATACATTGAAAGAGCAGAAGCAATTTTTCCTACCTCTCTATTCATAGAGATCAAAACTTGTTCGGCAAATGCATTCATGAATGCTCTTCTTAAAAAAAAAGACAACTTTTTTGTAGATGAACTGCTCCCAAATAAATATATTTTTATCTTTTGAATGCTCAAGTTATAGTCACATTCACACTCTTGACTGTTCTTTTTCCTACGAAATCATTATCAAAGAGTCACATTTGAGTTCCTCACGATTATAACCTCCTATATTAAATCAAATTGGTCCTAGTCACATTCGGAAATAGTTTCTCTACTTTCACAGCTAGGGATAAGACCGCGTACACACTACCCTCTCCAGACCCCACTTATCTACGCAGTCCTAGCCACACTCACATTGGGAAATAGTCTCTCTACTTTCACAGGTAGGGATAAGACCGCGTACACACTACCCTCTCCAAACCCCACTTGTCTACGCAGTCCTAGACACACTCACATTGGGAAATAGTCTCTCTACTTTCACAGGTAGGGATAAGACTGCGTACACACTACCCTCTCCAGACCCCACTTGTCTACACAGTCCAAGTCACACTCACATTCGGAAATAGTCTCTCTAATTTCACAGGTAGGAATAAGACTGCGTACACACTACCCTATCTAGACCCGACTTGTCTACACAGAGTATGTTGTTGTTCCAATAAACAATGTTAGATATCAGCTTAGACTTCAATCCAAGAATACAACTACAATAATCAGATTAAATTCAAGAATAAGACCAATTATTAAAAGGAAAATCAAAGCAAAACAGAAAATTATGAAAAGGGTATTTTTTGTTCAGACCTGCTAATTTAGTGATACAAGCAGAGAGTGAAGAAGGCCAAGAATACATAACATAACCAGCAATATCTTCACCTAATTGAGTGTAGAGTAACCCAGAATTCTTCTTTTTCAGTTCTTCATCAAAAGATCGAGCTAAAGATTCATGTTTGGGGAAAATCTTCTTCTCTATTCTCACTATATCGTCAACTACCTTAGCCCAATTTGCTGAATTTCTCTGCAATTCAACTATCTCTGCCATTTCTTCGATTTCTTATTTCTCTGTTTTTGCTGCTGTATTTTAGGTTAAGAAGAATCAACTAGGGTCATTATTGGAAAGAAAAATAGTTCTTCTATTTTAAAAATATATGAAATATTCTTAACAAGGTGCGATATTATTTGTTTTGGGTCAAATTTTGATACAATTTTCTTCAAAAAGCTTCACACTATTAGGAAACTCTACACTTCATATATAATTTCTCAATCTTTTTAGCTATCAATGTGGGACTTTGTTTACGCAGCCAACAATTTTGTTATTTGTTCTTACATTTTTGTGTACTCCATCATAAGCTGGACAACACAATTCAATCTAGCTACATTGTTCTGTTAACCACAACATATCTAGATTGATAAGCTTAAGTAAGTGTTTCTGATCGAGGACACTTGAATTAAAATATATTTGACAATTGAAGTAAGTTGAATATGACTTGTTTATACATCAATTAATCTAAAGTAAAACTTAGCTATATGTACGATCTGGCCAAATTATTTTATCAATATGATCCAAATATGTAAAACGTATTCACTAATTATGTATATCATAGGTATAAATATGTATATGTATTATACTAAAATATACAAAACCTATACAATTATGACTATTTGTAAATTAGATTAATCAAAGACATTGAACTGTAATTATTCCGATCCATCCTTTAAACCCTTTTCACTTCAAAGCACTATCCCAATTCTAAACAGGTTGAGACATGGTATTTTTTAATTTAAGATGGGGTGTAGTTACGTGGAATTTTCTTGGTTTTGTTCAAATAAGTCTGCCTTTTGAAGCATAGGCTTATCTTGATTCATCTTTATTTTATTTTTCACAATAATGGTGTTCTGGATAACTTTCACACCTTGACTTCGATTAATTATGTGAGATATCTGTCCATTTTCATCAGCACTATTTAACTATATGTGTAGAAATAACATTTGAATCTGTCAAACTTCAATAATGAATTATATATGGTAGAAGATTCTTTGGGGCCATTATGCAATGATAGTGGAACATGACAATATTTTTGTGATTGGTAAAAAGAGCATGGGAATGGTGAAACACTAGCTTTGATAAGAAGAATATGATGCTTTATGACATAATCAAGGGAACAAAAGTCATTTTTATATTTGAAGAAAAGAAAGTTTTCACATTACAATAATTGGGATGCCTATAATGTGTGGTTCAAAATGATAGTAACAAGGCATATATTATATTGATGCACTAGTTAATCATATTGAAGAGATTAAAGTTCAATGTTATTTATTAGGGGGGAAAATATGGTCTACAACTTGTGCAAAAGTAGATACCACCTAAGTTACTTGGACATGCAAAGGTAATATTGTTATAATGTTTGTGAAACTTGATAGATCATTAAATCATTAAACCTATTACCTATATAAGATTTAGTGCTAATTACAATCATTTCTATGTAGTGTAAGTGATGTTGAATTAGGTGGATATCAACTTATGAAAGTGGACACCGAATTTTTTAAAATGCTTTCCCTAGTGTTACACTAACTTTAATAAGTGGAAATCTTTAGACAATTGTTGATATTATCTATCATATTTGACCAAATAAAACATAAGTTATCAATCATAGAATCAGATATATATACCTTTAAATTCATTGGAGCGTTTGACTATGTTTCATTGTGAAATTTGATTATTTTTTTCAAGTAAAAAAAGATAAATTGAAATTAGATATTGTTATCAACTTGTATACCACTAGTTCGAAAGGCATAATTTCTTAAACTGACATTCAAATATAGCCTCCGCTTAAAAGTAAATACTTCAACTTTATCATTATGTATGCATATTTAGACACCTTATAAACTCGACTCGTTTCCACTATACCAGCTAAACTCTCCAACATATATACAAAATAATCATTTAGACACCTTTAAAATTTATTCGTCACATCAGCATCGAATGTAATGAGATATAATGGAGACGAGTTGAATGTTTAGTAGACCGTTGAAACCAAATTGAGGTGTCCATACCTAAACAACAATTATCATTGGTGACATGCTTTCAAATAATTTTGAAGTATTAAAAATAGATGATTTATTAAAATAAGATATTACTCACCATAAGCAATTTTCAATTTTTTCACATCAAACACACCCATATTTGGAATGTTCTATACCATCACTCTCCACAGACGGCAGCCATCATGTCAATCACCACCCATCAGCACTTTCTGTTGTTAATAACCTAGCCAAATAGATAATGACAAGTTGGCATATGAGATAGGCGGCCTATGCCTACCAACATGGGTTGTGGTGCAATGCTGTAACTGGTCAATTTTTAATTAGAAATTTCAGGTTTGAGTCTTGGATATGAAGAAAATCCTATTGGAAGCGTCACTCTCGAATGAGCCTGTATTATGCAATTCAAATTTAATTTAGGCTCCAATGCAAACTCCGAACAGTAAGCATGAGAAAAAAAGAGAGGTGGCCTATGCTTATTTCTCTTTGAGATGTTGATGCCTTGATTTTGAATGTCTTGTTTTTCAATCCTCGTGCTTGTATCTTTGAATATTCATTACTTTCTCTAGATGTGAAAACTATTCATTACTTTCTCTAGATGTGAAAACTACTTTTTCCGTTTCAATTTGAATATTCAGATCATAAAGAATATTTTTTTATATTTTACGTATCTTTAATCTAATACCATATAATTTAAAAGTTCGTTTTACTTACTTACTTTGTGTTAAGTCAAAATCAAATAAATAAATTATAACGAAAGGAGTGATGGCTGAGATGTGCTGTAAAATGGTATTGGCCTCTTTAGTGGGATTTTGTTATTTTGATTTTAAAATAACACAAGAAGCTAAACAAGCTTTGTCTTCTTAATGATTGGATTTGATTCATCCTTTCAATTTCGATTGAGTCTATCTCAAAATTCATAATGTTAACTATATAAATCCAGGTGATCATATATTACATTGATCAAAGATGTATATTCATATCACATATCGAGTTACTAAATATAATTACATTGTATGAACACGTGAAGAAGATGATCAGAACAAGAGAAGACATGTTACTAAACAACAACATAGGAAAAAACAGATTCTGCTAAGTGATTGATCCGCGTGTGATAGTTGTCTTCTTAACCTTGGACTATTGCTTCCTGCTAGATTATATGAACTTGAATATATATACAAATTAGTATTCAATGAGTTCCCAAACATTCGCGCATAAAAAATTTCCCCTATTGTCGTTCCACCAAGACTTAGCATATGTTCTGTATTTGTATTATTTCGATGATGATCATGAGATTGTTGGGATAATGGAGGCATATTATTATTGTGTATTACTCCGTGACTCCTACATCTCGGAGTAGGAGGTCTTTGTGGTATGACTATACCAAGATTCAGGGCCTTGCCTGATGTTTTTGTAGCTTGACCGCGAGCATAGAGTGGAATCAATGTTTTTTGTGAGACTTCAGCTTTGCAAACAGGGCAATTTGGTTGTTGATTATCGATGTTCTCTGATGAAATGGTCTTAAAATGTATCCATTTGTAGATGCAAGGCCAACAATAGAGGTGACCACATAATGTAACAACAGGATCATGTACAACATCCAGGCAAATGTTGCACTCGAAACCTTCAGGTGAGTTTTCTTCAAGTTTATCAAGATTAATTGTGTTCCATTTTTCAAAGGAAATACCCTTGATAGAGTAGTTAATTAATCTTGAAAATATATTTATTATTTATTATAAAATTGATTTAAGAAAACATTAAATAAGAATAGAAAGATAAAATTACATCATTTCTTAATAAAAGTATAAAGTAAAAATGTGACCTATAAAATAGAACGGAGGGAGTACTACAAAAGAACGAGTCCGCACATGAATTATATAAGTACTACATGTGTCTCGAATTTGGCACCCTTTTGTCAACTTTTTATATTTTGGCTTACTTGGAAGCAAGTCTATCCTCTCCTATCCAATCAATTAGGGTGGCCATTAATCAGATATTATTAGGCTAAAGATAACATATTGCTCCCTCCATTTGTAATTATTTATCCATTTTTTTAGTTATTCTTAATTATTTGTCTATTTTGACAAATCAAGAAATAACAATTTTTTTTACCTATTATACCGTCAATTTATTACTTTGAAAAAAGTAGAACTTTTTGAAAATCTTGAGTTTTTAATTCATCCACTTCAATAATTGTTTTCTTAATAGGTGTGCCAATTCAAAAATGGACAAGTAGTTAAGGATAGAGAAAGTATATCAAAATAATATAATCAGATATTATGCTAAAGATAATTAACAAAACTTTGAACAATTATAAATAAGATAGCAAAAATATCCATTAGATAATACATAGTAAATTAACATGGTTCAACGATTAGTGATGGAATCTGAATATGATTCAGGATTTTCACTATTAATGAAATTCAAAAGGCATAATACATAAATGTGCCCTTTTGTCTATTTCTTCAATTTTATACAAATTTAAATGTCTACTTGTGCACACCCGAAGTTGAAGGGCAAAAATGTGATTTGAAGCCAAGTTAAATGGTATATTTATGTATTATGCCTATTCAAAATATGAATAAGTAAACATACAAATTAGCTGACTACAATAATACAAAGATAAAAAACAATTTTAATTATATGTATAAATAGTATAATTTTCCATCGAAGGTGGTTCATTTGATTCCTCACTTCTTTCCCTCATTCAAAACTATGCAATATGAGACTTTCATGTCACATGGAATCCTTCTCTTTTTTTTTTTTGGAAATCTTAATAGCTCAGTTAGTTGACTGACTATTTGAATTCTCAATTCCCCATACTGTAATCCTCTACCCCAATTTTTTTCATTACCTTCCTCACATATGTATAAGACCGAATCCAAAGATCTAAGATGAGAGAATTTTGGGAGAGCCGCCACTCCAACTACCGCCATGTATTATCCATACTAGATCTGACCAACTGTCCATCCTACCCTCCTCTACGTTATTGACAACCCATTTTTGTCTTAGTCAAGTCTTTTAGTGGCACGTTTTGACCTTCTTTTCCATTACTTAGAAAAAGTGAGCTATTATTCAGATACAAAATACTATCATTATCGCCTAGAAAATTAGACATTCAACCCGTAATCACAATGATCCAAGTACAAAAGCTCCGAACCCCCTAGGTCTAGACTGGCTCTGGCCCCTGGTTTTATCACTTGACCTTCACATGAGTAAACTCGTTGATATAGAGGATTACAGTATCAATTTCTTTAAAAGAAAAAAACCTTAATTTATAAAAGTTCAAAAGATTTTAATTCAATGTTTGTAAGTCAAAAAACATATTTCATAAAACGGTTGCAAA
>JAJOOI010005056.1:0-28181 GCA_029582585.1 Solanum bukasovii
AATGCAAGGAAGATGAGAGAGAGAAATGGAAAGAGATTGTGATTTGTGGGAGTGGGAATAGCTATGGCAGAGGCAAATAAAAATTGAAAAAAGAAGTACAGATACATTAATCTAATATGATAAAAGGGAAAGGATGAGCTGGAGTGGCTATATATACACTTGTCATTTTATAATCATACCTGTTATTTTATAATTATTTTAAATATTACGTGTCAAGCATTTGTGATACACACACAATTAAGTAGGAAAAAATGGGTTCAAAATGTTGTGTTTCGATGAATTCAGGGGTTTAGATGGCAAATGGATAAGTAGAAGGGTTTACAATACAAACTGATACAAGTACAAGGGTCCACCAGACCATTTCGCCAATTATATCCTTTAAAAACTGAAATATCCGCAAACATTAAACAACAAAATGTCCTTTGAAATACCAGACATCTTAATATGACACAAATATTTAGATTTTAGTCAAAAACTTTACATATCCCAACTTTAACCAATCTAATTCTCATAGATGTTATGTATATCATCAATTTTTAAATGACTTATAATTCCTGACTTATAATTATACATACCAAAAAGTTGTTTTCAAAATCACTTTATATTAATGCATACACTTTGTTATTCCGATGTATAATTGTTGATGGATGATTGTCGGTGGATGTAATTATATTGCTCATCACAGTCACTTTATGTTAATGCATACACTTAGTTATTCTAATGTATAATTGTTGATCATGATTGTTGATGGATGTTATTGCTCATCACATATGCAACAAAAAAGAGGTAAATCTATTTATGCTTTTGTTAGTTATCGAGGAAGTTCCTCCATTCTTTTAAACTGGAACTGTTTCTCTCTTTATTTTTTGTTGTTTAAAAGTTTTAGAATTCATTAGCTATTTTATTGTTTTTAGTCTACTCTATTTCATCTTATTTTCGAATATTTGTGGGATGAACATAATGTACATCTAAAGTTGTATAATTTATTGTAATGCTATAATAATGCAATGGATATTGATAAATTTTTATATATTCTCTTCATACATTATATGACATCTTCACAACTAATAACTCGTGTGAAATCTATGGATCAAAATGATACAATTTCTTAAAACTATTTGATATGATTGTCAAGTAGTCCATTTGATGTTAAGCTTTAATTTGGTGTTACACTCCTTCTCTTTTGATTACTTAATTTTAGGAATGACTATTTATACATAATGTAATTGTATTTAAATCATTTACAAATATTTATACTAAGTAGCGTGAAATACACACATATTTTCTATTATGAAATTTATTTATTTTTTAATTATATAGAAATTTTGTAGTAATTACAAGGGATAAACGTGCATTCAAAAACTAGTATTATTAAAAGTGGAAAGCATCAAAGTGCAAAGTTGAATTACCATTTTGCTCCTATACTAAATTAAAATGTTGTGAAGTATTTATATTAATTAATTATTAACTACTAATCCAACACAAAAGTTAATTATTTATTCATTAGTTATGAGTTAAACCTCCTCCAATATGGCTTTTAAGCATTTTCAGTTTTCTAAGCATCAAGATATTTTCAATTTCCTAAGCATCAAGATATTTTCAGTTTTCTAAGACGTATATTTAATTAAATTAAATTAAATTGTACAACAGATGCATGGAATCTCTTTAGTTAGGAATATGAATAGCTAACTTCATTAAATCTTATATATTGTAATCTATTATCATTTTTTTTACTTTTTATCCTCTATATAGTTCTCGGTATTTCTTGTATTTGTTTTTCTTTAATATATATCTTTTTCTTGATTTGGTTTTGCTAATCATTAATTCTTATATATTTTTCTTTTGTTTCAGGTTTTTACCTTACGATTTTGAATTCTTCACTTCTCATTCACATCATTAGGTAAGTAATGAGTACGATATTCGTTTTCACAAAAATATAATGTAATCTGTAGGAAAATTGTGATATGTATGATATTTTTTAGTAGTATAAATGATATAGACTTTAGATTCATACAAAATTATTATTCCTTTGAGTGGATACTTTTTTGAAGATGTACACCCAGTATTTTTAAATAAGATATTTTAAATATTTCAATTATTTATATCAAGTTCCTTATTCGTGAGTATAGATCGATTATATTATATTCCATAATATGATTATATTTAAATAATTTAATTAATTGTCAAATTTACATGTGGAAGGACTCATAATCTTGAATCAAACAAAGAAAGTTGTACGTGCAATTGGATTTTTATATATCGATTAAATTTTCTAATGTCACTAATTATTAAATATCTCTATCACAAATAAGCACTATTTTTCAAGTGTATCCCATGAAATTGACAATGATACATTATCCACCTTAAAGAAATATATGTTGATCAGTATTTGTACAACATGAAATACGACTTTTATTCGGCAACAACTTCTTGATATGCATGTGTCTATAAAAAGGAGGTTACAGTTTCTTATAGAAGATACAAACTTTAATATGTGTGAAACACTTGTAAACATAATCAACGTTACTTATGTCACATATAAACTATTTGTTGTTGAAATATTTAAAAAAATAAGGGAAGTGTTGTATTAAGTATAAGATGTAGTAGAACTATATAAGAAAAATATCACATACCAATTCAATTGATTGTGTATAACTACAGAAAATTATACTTCTCTTTCAAAATTTAGTTTCTCAATATTACTTGCAAGTTTTAGTAGCATCTATATCATTTAATTTTTTTGTACTTCTTATCCCCCCTCTTTTCTTACTTTTTAAATATTCATTTGTTTGAGTCAAATAAATATTTTGTAACTTCTAACCGCATTTATGTTGATTATGTTGCGATTCAATATATGTATCGATTTGGAAGATTTACTAACATTAGCTTATGAGTTATATTTATGTTTACTTTTTTATGTATGTTTTGTTTTTTTATTTATGGCACATGGCAAATCCAACAATATATGTACCATTTACAATTTATCAGTACAAGATTTATATTAAGTAGTTTAAAATAAGCGTGCACACGTTCTCAGGATTAGTATATATATATATATATATATATATATAAAAAAAAGAAAGATAGGATACCATTTTCATATCTAATTTCTAAAGAGCAAATTAGGCCTGTGTATGGCTAAAATATATGGCCAAAGGATACATGTGTATGAAATACTTATAGTAATTAATAATGAGAGATGCATACCTGTGAATTATTGTGATCTGCACTCTCAAAGTTCATCCTCCAATAATCCCTTTCATCTTCAATAATTATTTAATTTTCTCTTAAAAATACAGAAAAAAAAGTGACTAGTTTGAATTCCTTTCAATGCTCTTCTCTTCATTTCTAATTCTAAAAATCAATAACTCATATCATGTCAGCCAAGGGAAAGGAGACTAATAAAAAGAACACTGATTAGTTCCTACTATACTTTTTTTTCCTCTAGTGGAGAACAGATGGACCTATGGAATATTAATTTTTTTTTTTTTTTATGATCGTGAGTTTTCGCGCACCTCGACTAATACCGGATACCTACCATCTCCCATCACCAACAACTTTTTTCTTAACCTTTCTTGCAAGAAAAACATGAGCAATTTGATTTTGTACTCTTTAACAAATTTATATTTAATTTTCTGTTGTTTTACGCAGGGCGGCTGGTGAGGGTTTAAAAATATTTTTTGCCTTAGGCCCCCAATTTTAGGGGTCCCATTTTTTTGTTAATTAGCTAGGATTAAACTAAAAAAAAATAGAATTAAGACAACAAACGCAAACGGCATTAATGAAGTGATAGATATGACAATTACTTTTTACCTTTCCAATAAAAAGTTGTGTACCTTTTTTTGAATGTACAAGTTATCTTTATTTTTACCTTATACTTTTCTAATTTATTTTTATATATTCTATCATCCCCTCTTCCTCTCTTCTATTTCTTCTCACTTTCTCTTTTCTAATCTTACATCTCTCTTATTCAAAGCTATGATTTCGGCTAAGAAAATTGCATTAGAGATGAATATAGAACCTGAATTTCGTAAGAAACATGTAATTTATAGAAAAAAACATTTTGATGAGAATGTTGATAATGAAATCACAAGATCTCTTGAAGAATCATTTAGAGTTGATAACTTCTTATACATAGTAAACCAAGCCATATTTTCAATTCAAAATAGATTTGAACAATTTGAAGTATATGAAAGTATTTTTGGTTTTCTATTTAGTGGGAAAAAATTGAGATCATTAGATGATGAGAATTTAAAAAAATATTGTCTTAATCTTGAATGTTCCTTAAAACGTAATACTCACTCCGATATTGACGGTTTAGACTTATTTTCTGAATTAAAAGTGTTAAGGAAAATCATATAAGTAGAAGACAATACTCTAATTGAGATAATCAAATAAAAAAACTTAATTCTTTTCCAAATGCTTACATTGCTTATGGAATAATGTTAACAATTCCTATAACAATCGCCTCAGCAGAAAGAAGTTTTTTAAAATTAAAAATAATAAAATCTTATTTAAGATCAACAATGTCTCAAGAAAGATTAAGTGGTTTGGCTATATTATCAATTGAAAAAGAATTATTAAAAGAGATTGACTACATAAAAATTATTAACAACTTTACATCTCAAAAAGCTAGAAAAATAGACTTAAAATAAAAATATTTATAATTTTTTAATTTTTTTAAGGCCTCTAGTTTGATTTTGGCTTTAGGCCACCAACGGATTTGAGCCGCCCCTGATTTTACGAGTACTTTTTTATTTTCATTTTTACACGTAAAAATATCAAAAGATCACTCATTAATTATTTTTCTTGTTTTTTCCTCTAATGCCGACAGATGGAAGATTATAATAGTTTACAGACCCCACTAAAAGTTTGTATCTTTATCTTCTTATAATAATAAAGTTTACAGACCCCACTTACTTAATAATTGCTACTAAACAAAAAAAAAATGAGTGTGCTCACCCCTTCCATAACTTTATTTATCAGTTATCTATTGATTTACCTTAAAGTTCACCTACCAATCTAGTAAGCAGATAGAGTAGAACATAAGGACTTGAAAGTATAAAAGATCAATGAATAACATAGTATGAACTATGAAATCTCCACTTCACTTAATGAGAATGGCAAGCCTATGGCCTTTTATTACTCATAAATCTCAAATCTTTCATATAAAAAGAACTAATGAAATCATAATTACATAGCATTTCATTTCAAAAATTGAAAGAACAAGAGGGAATATATCATATATGAACTCAGCTTACACATGACTTATTCCCTTTTCTTTTACAAAATGAATACATACATTCAACAGCAATGAAATACTTCTCACTTCAACTTTAGCAACTCAAGGATGATAAGAATCGAGAACGAAAAATGGATGTCATCTAGGTCCAGAAAGTTCCATTGGTTCAACTAGTGAAGAGTCTTCGACGTAGTTGGAATATCTTTGTGGTGTATGTTCAAAAGCTCGGTTTCTTGGAGTCTCGAGCTTTTGTGATGCCTCCCATTTTTCAGCCAATCCGTCGCCCTCTAACATCCTCAATGCTTCGGACATTTTTGGGCGATGAGAAGGGTTGAAATGGGTGCATAGAAGGGCAACTTTAACCATCTCTTCTAGCTCAATCTGGTCAAAGTTATTTTTCAAATTGCTATCTACCATAAGGTTCAATTTCTCCTCTTGATGCAGATTTCTCACCTGCATATCATTAGCAGTAATTAAACGAGAGAGTTCGTTGAAGTATGCTAATGGAAAAGAGCCTTGTAAACTAGATGTACACAATACTAGCTAGCTATATTTGAGGTTTGAACCTACAACTCCTTATAACTAAAAAGAGAACAGCTATGAGAAAGAGAGAGAGGAGAGACGCATAACCCGCCTCTGTATAGCTTATTCCTCTCACAACCCACAGTACATATTTCAAAAAGTACTCAGTATAACATCCAGAGAAAGAGAAAGAGGAGAGACGCACCCAATCAAGCATAACAACACCTTTCTGGTTGGCCCCTCGACCAAAGTCCATAGCTTTCTGGCCTGTAATCAGCTCAAGTAGCAAGATTCCAAACCCAAAAACGTCAGTTTTTTCAGACGATTGGCCAGTAGACAAATATTCTGGAGCAATGTGGCCAATGGTGCCCCTAACAGCAGTTGTCACATGGGAATCGTGGTGATCCAAGAGCTTTGCCAATCCAAAATCACCAACTACTGCCTCAAATTCTTCATCCAACAGAATGTTTGCTGCTTTGACATCACGATGGATAATTTTGGGATCACACTGCTCATGCAAGTAAACTAGCCCTCTTGCTGTACCTTGTGCTATCTTTTTCCGCCTTGACCAGTCTAAAACTGGTTTACCATTTATGTTATCTGCAAATTTTAGAAACCACAATGCATTTTCAATCAAGCCAATATATGTATCAGCTTCAACTGATACAAAATTCAGTTACTTGGAAACTATTAAAAAGTAGCTGATAAAGTTCCAGAAAAGCAAAATGAGCTTGGCTTTCGAACATGCAGAAACATACAACAATGGTTTCAGCCAGCAGCAAACTGATAATGTCTTATCATATAACTACAGCAGTACAGAGTATGTGAAGGTGGTCTCTAGGATGGGACTGAGGTAAGGGTGGATCGTAACATCTAAGTGTGTACTTAACCAGAATTTCAGTGCCTTGATTCACCAACGATAGTAGTCGCTGGTCTTCATAATACTCACTGAGGGTACTATTGGTTGAACTGCTTCACCAAGAGACTGATTTTCAAGTGTAGTTAGAGAAGCAAGTAAGCATCTAAAATTAATGAAAACAAATTAGGAAGTAGGAACTGTTCACTTATATGACTTCTTTTCCATTTAGACATGGTCCGGAAACTGGCACTATTCTAGTAATAATATTTGTCCGTACGCCTTTCGTAGTCTAAAATTTGAAATGATGTCCTCTGTATCCTAATCAATTATCTGTCCAATAAAATGAATGGAGGGAGGGAGTAGTAACAAACAAACACCTTTGTGAGAATATTTGACTTTTATAAATGGTAATGTTGGACTAATTATCAAAAGTTAGTAGCCCATTAATGATTACTACATAATAACAACAACACATGGAGACAGGAGCTGACCTTTTAATCGTGATGCTACACTTCCATTTGGCATATAGGGGTAAACAAGAAGCCGTTCACTTTCAGTTGAACAAAACCCCAAAAGATGGAGAAGATTCCGATGGACAGCCAAACTAATCAACTCTACTTCTGTCTGAAATTGATTTTCACCACCAACAGCATTGTAGTCGTTCAATCTTTTGACGGCCACTATAGTACCATTGTTTAAGCTGGCCTTATACACAACCCCAAATCCTCCCTTACCCAAAATACGTTTTGAGCTGAAATGGTCAGTGGCAGTCCGCAGTTCCTTAAGGGTGTACCTTTTCAGGTGACCCAAGCATACCTCTGGATAACAATGATCTGCATTTGAGAAGTCGTTACTCAGATACAGCTTTGAGGAATAGCTAGAGACAGATGGAGAAAATCTTTTGAAAAGTGAGACAAGGAGAAAATAATAGTGGTTTATTTAGTAACAAATGATTGGAAAGAGTAAAGGCAAAAAGGTCCCAAAACTGATCCACATATATGAATCAGACAACCAAAGTACAAGATTATCAAGAGTAACTTTCAACGCAATAAATGTGGCAAGGCAATTCACCAGGCATGGTGGCCCGAGAGAGTGAACATAACACCATCTTCCTTTCTACAGAAATATTTACTTCAACTTTCACAAGAAAATGCAAGTGTAATTATTCAGATATGTGATTAACAAATTATACTGTCAATGTTTGGAACTAAATGTTTAAGGTAGCCTGTAGTGGATCAGGACTTGTCCCGATAACAACAAAATTCAAACAACTTTTCTGAGTCCTTGCTAGGAAAATTGACCAGAACTACTGAGTATGCCAAAGGGCATAATTTTCTAACTGATGGGGATCGAAAGTTCTTCATATTCAACAGGTTTATTGAATATGGTAAACACAGAATTTATCCCCAATACCTATTACTTGACCACTCATGTCCTCTCTAAAACTAAACAAATGAATTTATAATCAACAATCACAAAAATCTTTTTAGAGATTAAAATAAAGATTCAAACCACAAGCAGGTGACTCTGTAACATCCTAGCTTAAAAAATATTCACATGATACCTAACACCAATCACTCAGACAATAATGAAAATCTCACTTGGCTCAACTTATATATCCGTGGCAGGAAAAGAATCAGAAATGCAGAACTAATAAAAGCTCAAATTATCATAGAGAAGAGGTGGGGAAAGTAAATCAACTAACCATTGACATCAAAGAAGATCTGCTGATTATTTCTGTAGCGCCACCAAAGCAGCAAAGCCAGGGCTACTATGACCAAGAAAGCAGCACCAAAACTGGCAACAAACGCAACAACCACGCGACGGCTCTTGCGTGCAGCACCAGATTGATCTGTGATATAAAAAATAAGAGATGCAACATATTTTCAACAACACAAATAGCAGAACCTCCTCAGTATGTATAATATGTTTTAACAGTTTCCATTTTCAGTTGCAAGGGAAGGGACTTGAGCACGAAAATGTTATATGTACCTGCCAGACTATCAGGTGGGAAGGACAGTGGCTCTGGATAGACTGCTGAACAATTATTCTCAGAACCTTGACCACAAATTAAAGGATTCCCGAGCACTCTGAAAGCCATGAAGAGGAAGTCAATCTCACTATAGTGCGGAATACTAATGAAATACTTTTCAAGTACCAGTTTACCCAAAAGCATTTGTCAATGTATTTTAAATAATGGATTTTTATCAACTAAGTATCGAGATTTACAGGTACAGCCGTACAGCAATAGTTTAACTTCAATAATATTAAGATAACTACTTGAAAATGAAAGTTAGTATTACGGCAATAGAAAAGGCCGACTTACTTGAAAGCTCGCGCTGATATTTTAGGAAGGGTACCACTTAGATTATTATAAGAGACATCCCTGCAAGCAATGATCAGCTAAGTCAATCACAAGGATGAGGACGAAACAGAAGATTTGAGTCAATAGGTGACATGATGTATTCAATCTTTGACAGAGTGAAATATATGGTTGGAGTCTTGAAAGTGAATGATAATAAGTGAAAATTCATGAACTCACAAATAATTCAAATTCTTCAGGTCATCGAAGGAAGTGGGTATTTTGCCTTCAAATTTATTGTTGGAAAGATCAAGTGTCTGAAGCTTTTGTAACTTCCCAATCACATCAGGAATATGACCAGAAATGGCATTGTTTTGCAACAATCTACATGAACAAGTCAAGAACAGTTTGCAAGAAAATGGCTTAACAACACTAAGAAAATCATATAAGAGATGTATATAGTCAAGAACTTACACATATTGCAAGTTAGTAAGATTGCCAATTCCAGGCGATAAGGTGCCAGCTAGACTTTGACTAGGTAGTGCTCTGATGCAGGAGAAAACATTCAGCGATAAATTTACTGGATTAAAATCAGGCCTTTTCATGAGCCAACTAAGTCTCCACTAAAATACTCTTTCATCCAAACAACTTACAGAGCAGACACATAGCCATCCAAGGAGCAAGTGACCATTCTCCAACTGCAAGGGTCTACAGAATTCACATCCCAATTGTCCAGAACATTATAGGGGTCATGTAAGGCCTTCTTAATTTCCGTCAAAGCTACAACTGCACATTATTATATGGAAAAACAGTCGCTCTATTAGATTACTTCCACTGTTATCACTTTTCAGTTTGTCATTGCATCAAAGATTCAATATAACGAGAGGAAATCGTAAAGAAAAAAGATAGAACACATAGTCACATACTCATATACATTGCAAAGGACTAAGGGGTTCAAATTATGAAGAAGTAAACACAGGACGAATACAAGGGGATTCAATGTCTATTATATATACATAAAAATATTGTATATACAGTTTAATTTTCCGTCGAAGGGGATTTAGATGAACCCCTTGCACCCATGTGGCTCTAACCCTGATCCAGAGGAATTAACAAGTTCTTCTACTCTAAGCTTAATTTGATAAAAGGAAATTTTCAGTACAAGTGAGAAATTTCAAGAAAGAAGCTAACCTTCATAGTTTACACCAGCAGGAGAAAGTGTAGCAGAAGAACTCTCCATCAATGTACAAAACAGTAGCAGCCCCACATTCCAAAACAGATACAACATTCTTTCCAGTACAGATTTCTACAATCTCACCTACTCAACAAAGTAATTTTTCTAACAAAACCTCATAATTTATCATTAAAAAAATGCCCTTTTTATCCATTTTCAACCCCTCCACAAACACCTGATAAACTTGCTCATTTCAAGATTGAAAATCTCAAACACACAGATGATAAAGTTTCAGTGTTTTCATAACTAGCTCTTTCAAGAAACTGGAAAAAGCTCAAACACCCAAATGACAAAGTCTCTCTATTTACACAACTAGTTCATTTCAAGATTGCAAACCTCAAACACCCAAATGACAAAGTTTCAATCTTTACACAACTAGCTTTCAAGAATTGGAAAGTCTCAAACACCCAAATGACAAAGTTTCAGTCTTTACACAACTAGATCATTTCAAGATTGAAAACCTCAAACACTCAGATGATAAAGTTTCAGTCTTTGCACAACTAGCTTTTCAAGAACTGGAAAAAGCTCAAACACCCAAATGATAAAGTTCCAGTCTTTATACAACTAGCTCTTTCTAGAAACTGAAAAAACCTCAAACACCCAAATGACAAAGTTTCAGTCTTTACACAACTAGCACTTTCAAGAACTGGAAAAACCTCAAAACACCCAAATGCCAAGTTTCTTTCTTTTACTCAATTATGCTAAAACTGGCAGCATTTTGAGCTTAAAAGGAAATAAAGACAGAATTTTTCTCGAGAAAGGAAAAAAAACAAAACAATGACTAAAAAAGCCTGGAATTCTGGAAACCGTGAGATCTAGGAATGTGTTAGTAACTGACCCCCAAAAATTCTTCTTGGTGAATTTTAACTTAAAAGTTACTAAAAAGGTTTTTTTTTTCCCTTCCCATCATATCCTTTTCAATATCATTATCATCATCTCCCTCTATTATTATTATGTCTCGTCACTCTTTTTTATATTTAACCAGAAAAATACAAACATGCTCAGAATAGGCCAAACTTAAGGCCAGAAACTCTCAGACAGAGATGTGGACACCTTTAAAAGTTAAGAATACAAATTAGTAGTAGTAATAAAACATGTACTTTTCCCTCTCCAATATTTTTTAAAAATTTGGATGCATTTTGGCAGTCGAATTCTTGTTTATCTGAAACTATATAAGTAATTCACATAACCAAGAAATTGCAGAGATGAAATAAAATTAATTGATTAGTAGTCTAAACGAAAAATTGTTCAAAAATGAACCACATGTATTTTTTTCAAATGACTACTGATGTTCGGGAATGGAAAGAATTACCTAGTTTTCTTTTTTTTTCACTGTTGAGCGCTTTTTTAAAAAAAAATACTCACATCTAATCAAATATCAAATAAATTACGATGGAATGAGCATGATAATATATATAGCTCGATCCTTCCATTTTATTAAATACTTATAATAGATAAAGATGAATTTTGGTTCTAACTAAACTCCAAAAGTTAGTTCACAAAGGGATGATTACTCGAGTTTATATAAGAAGATCAATCTTTCATCCTTTTTTCGATACGAGAATTCTTAACACTTTCATGTATGTCCAGACCTTGTTAACTGGAGTGTGGACACTATAATATGGGGGGCCAACATTAATGAAAAAATTGTCCAAATCGATATAAGGAGCCAAATTTCTAAAAACATTTTCATCTCCATGTGAGGCTCAACCGCTCAAGTACTTGCATTAGCTAGGTAATGTGTGCAATACGGCACTGGTATCATGGTAGATGTGGGATATGAGAGAGTGATCCATTGCTACAATTAGGGCCCGTTTGGCCGTAGATTTCCCAAATAATATTTGGGGGAAAATTTGGCAAATAGTGTTTGTCCATACAATTTGCCATTATTTGGCAAATATTTTTGACAAATATCCCAAATTCCCAAATACTAGTTTTTTCTAGTATTTGGGCCAAATCTCATATTTGGAATCTTTTGAAAATTGAAATTTTACCCCAAACTTTTATCTTTTACAAAAACACCCTCTATAGTAGTTGTTTGTGTCGTATTACATAATTTTTCACGTGAACACAAAAGTAGTGATGAAATATTCAGTGAATATTAAATGATGATATGATTGTTGATGAAAATGATGAACAATCGGCTCATGGTAACAAAGTCATGTGCTTTGTCTACTTCACGATGTATGGAATAATGATTATTGCACTCACTCCAAACTACCACATTGCTCTAGTGTCATGTACACTATTTGTTATTGTTGCAACGAAGATTCAATTGGCTTGTAATACAAATTTATGGTTAGTTTTGATAGTTTTTAAAACTTATGGGTATAAATTATATTTTTCTAAAAAAGTGAAATATATTTCCCAAATACTATGGTCAAACACATGGTGAAATTTCACTCAAATTTTCACCCAAATAATATTTGCCAAGAATATTTAGAAATCTATGGCCAAACGCTAGCTTAGCAACGACAAAATGAATCCATTTTTAATTAGTTCGTTCCGCTTATATTTTAATGAATTAATTAGAGTTGTGCATTCAATTTATCGATTTGATTTTAATTTTTTTGGTTTTTGATTATGAAGAAGTGTTATCCAATGAAACCAAAATAAATTTGGTTTGGTTTGGTTTTTCTCTTTTTTGTTTGGTTTTTTAGTTCGGTTATGTCAATAATTTGAAACATAATCAAAATTCCATTTACAATTTTAAAACTATATATATATATATAATCATATTTTTCTAAATTCGAAATCAAACCCAAAAAAAAAAGAAAGTAAATTACTAATCTAAAATCAAACCAAAAGGCCAAAAAAATCAATTCAAATTAGAATTTGATTTGATTTGGTTTGATTTTTCGATTTATCCAAATAGTATGCACTCTTATTTAATATCATAAAACTTCATTTGATTTAATTATGAGAATTTATCTGTTTGTTTAGATTCAGTTAAGTCACTTAATTTATAATTTTTCTTCTCTAACAAATCACTCAATCATATGATCAATGATTCATTTTTACAACAATTGTTTAGATTCAGTTAAGTCACTTAATTTATAATTTTTCTTCTCTAGCAAATCACTCAAGCATATTTCTTTTCAATAAGAGAAATCACCGTTGATTAAAGTGCTATCGAATTTCCTTTTTCATTGTAATTTAAATTTTCAAAAGAATGAAATTCAAAAAGTTGAGTAACAAAGTAACCTCATACATATATGCAATACTTTCATTTGAAATTTTGAATTTGTTTTTCTGTTTAACTTTTTATTTGTATTTTTCTTCTATTATGTAGAAAAATGGGTTGGTTATGGATAGAGGGTGATAATTGGATGGGGTTGAGTTTATGATCTATTTTTGTTTAATTGATATCGGACCTTTGGTCATGTTTTATGGTAAATTTTGAAAGAAAAAAAAATAGTTTTTATTTTAAAGTGAAAATTGATATTTGAAAATAGTTGTGTTTGACAATAAATATAAATTGAAATTGTTTTTTTATAAGAAATTTGAAGTAAAAAAACGTTAAAACATTTTTTTATTATTCTCAAAGTCTTGAAAATTCTGAATCCAACTTGAATTTATATCTAAAACATTTTGATCAAACGCGTTTTTCTAAGTACAACTCCAAAAACGAATCATAAATATTTTCTTTAACCTGTTCAAATTCAATCCAACCAATCTAATTATCACCCCTAGCTGCAATTAAGAACCTATATGGTCATTCAACAAATTTGAGAAAACTGTATTATTAAACTCTTTGGAAAATAGAGTTATGTATGAAATTAAAGATTGACTTCTTCTATTTCAATTTCTTTTTCTTATTTTTTTTGTCCACTTTTTTTTTAAAAAAAACGTATTTATTATCCTTTTAAGAAATTCTTTAATTTCAACCTTTTATATAATTATATTTCAAATTAAGATTAAAAGATATTTTAATTTATTATATATTTGTAATATATTAATTACTGACAGGGACGTAATGTCAAGTTGTCCACTATGTTTGTTGCCTATCAATGAAAATAAAGACTGCTATTGCATTTTTTCCCCCTCTTTTTGTTATTTTATCAGTTCTGTTTTGATACGTCCATATTGAAGAGATTGACTTTAATTGTCACTGTGTGCCGCCGAGGGCATTTTTCTCGACCGGGCTAGACGCGTTTGGTATGTATCACCTTTTGATATGTCCAAATATTGCTCCGAATTTTGTCTCACACATGAGGCAAGTGAATGAGGCATATATGCGTAGAATTTACTCTCATTTCAATTTTATTTTTTACGTGACGATCTGTTTGTAATGTTATCTCGCCCAAATTGAGGGGGAATATTAGGATTTCTAGTCTAATATTTCTAATCTAGTACTTGTAGAAGCCTTATGGTTTGAATTATGTTATATTACATCTCAATGTATTTGTACGATATAGATAGCAAATGATGTATATTGACTTCTTGAGCACTGAGTTATTTGTTACATTACCAAATTGCCTAACTATATTATTTTTTCATATATATTCAAATTGAAAATAATGTTATTTTTGTTTATTGAATATAAATATAGGATTAATAATCCAGCTTTCTTTCAGAAAATAAATTCTGGAAAAAAAGAAGTTATTACTCATGACTTGTAGTCATTTGCCCTTTGTCACGACTCAGACCGTCGTAATTGGCATCCACTAACCCTCCGATTGGAGAACCATTACCACAGCCCAACTAAGCAGCTTAATCAAAGTACTACACATTTAAAGCTACGGAAGCAGGTTTAAATAACTATATAATTAATATGGAGTCCCCATTAACTCTGGAAGTTCAACTAACATCTAACAACTAATGCAGAAATACCCCTAGAACCTGTAAGTCATTGTACCAAAACTCTACTAACGACAAGTCTAAGAACAAGGGGTACAATCCCGAAACTAAACAAACACCTTAAACAAATAGACTGAGTCCGAAAAGAGTGGACTTAAATAAGAGAGATCCATCACAGCCTGAAAGAACTGGCTCACCCTTGAATTCGGTCATGCTCAATAGTCACCTAGCTGAGGTCTATCAATAGCCGCCTGAAGAAGCCATGTACTCAACAAAGAAAGAGCAAGTGCAATATCAGTACACGACCACCGTGTACTGGTTGGATCACGCGGCTATCCTAATAAGTGCAACATAAGCAAGTAATTACAACATCATAAACATACATATACCGAACATATACAATATCAATCATCTTATCAGGAAACATGCTCAATTCCACATTATAAATAGCAGGTAGATATGAAAACATCAATCACAAGTCAATGATCCTCTCATGGAATCCACACTCAAACTGTTAGTGTACCGATACGTGGTACCCTATCTAATGTTTATGCCGGAACATGGCAATCGATCCCATATTTATTTTGGAACGTGGCAACCAATCCCATATTTATGCCGGAATGCGACAACCGATCCAAGTTAGTGTGTCGAAATGCAACACCTGATCCATTCAACAAGCCACAATCACAATCACAAGTATATTCTCAAATCATACAATCAAGTCATGATTCATGGCATTCATCATTCATTTATCCTCATTTACAATTAGTGTGATCAATAATGCAACATTCGCATACATATGTGTATTATAATGAAGCAAGAACAACCATACATCACACAACATGAAATCACAAACATCACCTACCTCGAACCCAAGCTTGAATCCCCTAAGGCACTTGAATCTTCCCTTTTCGTATTCTTTTCGCTTGTTCTAGGTCTACAACAATTAATATACGCAAGGATCAACAATCAAAGGTGTAATTATTCGAATTATAACAAACTCAATAACCCAAGACCAAACCCATGATCCCAATATCCCAAATTAGGGCTTGTTCCACCATAATTTCCAGATCAAACTTTCCCCCATCGATAATTACCCATGAATTTACATTCTACGGATCAAATAATGGATTCGGGGAGTGAAAACCTTACTTTTAGCCTCAAGAATGGTGAAAAACGGTCAAGAACTCGCCTGGGGTCGTTTCCTAGCTCTCAAAGTTGAAAAGTGCAGAATAAAACATTTTTGGGGTTTATTTCTGGCTTAAGTCGCGTCTGTCCCGCCACAACGGTCCTCACCCCGCTACAGCGGCCCCGCCCTGGCTGCACAAATTCCTGCCATAGCGGCTTGCACGGAACAATGAGCAAATTTAATAATTTCAATACCCCCATTTTCACAACACACTTTCAACCAACGACACTCAGAAACTACCTAAGATCAGTTTCGGGAGTTCTACTCACCCGAATTCAATTCCGCAAAGTCATACGGGTTCCTTAACATCTTAGCTATCTACTCATGTGATCAAAATCATAATTAGATCACCCAATTGTTATCAGATTTCCCTAGACCTTACTGACTATGATTTCGTCCAAATTTGGACTAGGTTGGAAAATTTCAAGTTACTATCAAAAAGTTTTCTGACCCCAATTCTTTCTCCATTGACTTTTCCCTAACGACGAAAATCAGGTCTTTACACCTTTTTTCTCATCTTATATGTTATCCTTTCAAAATTGCCCTTCTAATGTGATTAAATTCATATAAATAATTGTCGGTAAAATGAGAACGACACACTTTTTTAAAAAAATTGTTAAAAGGAATATGTTTTTTCATAGATTTTTTTAAAAAAAATAATCAAAATAAATTATTTTTACATTTATTTTCTAAGTTTTAGTTAGTAAATAGAATATATTATTACAAATTTATTTATTTATTTTTATATAAGTTTTAGTTAGTGAGGGAGTGTAGATGGGGTAGGTGGGTGTTTGGAAGTGTGGAGCATATAACCAAAACTAAAATATCATTTAGGTATGTTGTTTTCCCTCCTCTCATCAACAATAATTTTGTTTTCAAGAAATGTATTTTCATGGAAAGAATATTTTTAAAAACATTTTGATTAGTGAAATAAAAAATACTTTCTTTCGTACCAAAAACATCAAAGTTGTACAATAATTATAATGAAATACTCCCTCTGTTTCTATTTATATGGTGACCATTTTGAATTTCACGTGCATTAAGAAACTAAGTAAGTTTATTATTCTACCCTTATTTATTTATTTTGGAACTCAAGTTTTCAATCAATGAATATGGATTAATTTATTTTGATTAGTTAATTTAATCAATGAACATGAATCATTTACTTAGTTTTTTTAAGTTGGTCAAATGTATATTTTCAAGGCTAATAACTCACAAGGGTAAAAAAGAAACAATATGATAATTTATGCATTAATTTTATGAAATAACAAGTATTATGGATCAACTATTTATAGAAAATGATGACATATAAAAAGAAATGGAGGAAGTAATAAGCATAATAAGGTTGAAACACAAATTTTAAAAATTATTCATAATGGATTGTGAATGCTCAAAGGGTCACAAGATTACTTTGGTCTAATCATTTCCAATGAAATAATATATTCAATTGTTTATTTTTCGATAAATCTATTTTGCACATTTTACAATGCATTAATTTATTTAAAATTTGTGGAACCCAAAGCTCAAGGGTATTTTTGTCGCTTTGGGAAGACCGAATATTCTCTAATCTACACTTGCTCAGCACTGATTTTCTTAAAACCTTTTTTTAAATATAGAGTATTAGATTATTTTTTTCAATATCATAAGTCTACTTTTACTATACTATTTCGAGTGTTTTAAAAGGCAGGGGCGTGAGACAGTTTTTTGCTTAGTATAGAGTGAAACGTAAGTCTCGAGACATGGGGCGTAAGCCCTATGGATCTTTAAATTCTTAAAAAAATATAAAAATACATCAATAGTTTGAAATAATTATAAGCATGATTGAGGAAACTTATAGAAAATAAAACTTCTAACATGATTATACAAGTATAAATAATTTAATATTTTACTCCCTTTGTCCCTAATTACTTGTCCACTTTTGAATTGACATACTTATTAAGAAAATAATGATTAACATAGCGAGTTTACCATTTTACCCTTATTAATTATGAAGCGGATGAATTAAAAACTTAAGATTTTCAAAAAGTTCTATCTTTTCTAAAGTAATTAATTGAGGGTGTAATAGGTAAAAAAAACAATTGTTCTTTCTTGATTTGTAAAAAGCGACAAGTAAAAAGGAAAAAGTGGACAAGTAATTAAGAACATAGGGAGTAACTTTCTAATAATAAAAAAGAATCATTATTTCTAAAAGAATATTATTATCATGCTATACGACTTAACCCCCTAAAAGAAAATAATCAATAAAACTTACTAGTATTATAATAAAAACATCACTCTATCATGAATAAAAATAAAATTACTTTCAAATAGCTAAATAAAATATGATAATTTTGAGACATATGACAAAAACATAAAGACATAAGTGAACAAGTATAATTTCGCTATGTATTTTTAAAATAAATGTTACGTAATATATAATCATCCTCACAGTGTTACCAAATCATAAATATGTGATACTACAACTTGTTATTTGAGTTACTCTAAATCTTGTTATTTCTATGGATTAAAAACCTATTAAGTATCATTCATTTATTCAAGAATTATGAGGGTCAACAATGTTAACTAAAGAATTAACACATAATTTGTGTAAATCTGTTCGGCGAGCCCGGAGTGTTAGGCTTTGAGCATGCTTAGGGTGTATAGTCGAGCGTAAGTCTTACAAAACTAAGCACCACACTTAAGTCTCAGGACGTTTTGCTATGAGAAGTTTCAGATAGACACATCAAGTATAGTATAATACTTGTATCATTTTATTGATTTGTTGTTATTTTTTTTAGAGTTAATTTGATTAATTTTTAAAAACTAAATTAAACTACATTAATTTGATATTTTAAAATTAAAATTTGGACAATTAAAAACTATAGGAAAAGTACTATAAATTGCAAAAAAAAAAAACTAATTCAAATCAATATTATTTAAAAAAATACATCTTAAAATGTTAGTCAAAATTCATATCGTTTGACTCTCAAAAAGTAAATTGTGACAACTAAAAAGGAACAAAAAAAGCAGTAGTACTTAAGCTTATCCGGAGTGATCGGCATGGCAAGAGATAGACGTGAAGTTAGAATTTCAACTTTATGATTTCAAATTTTATAACGACGATTTGAGGTGATAATAACTGAATTTTAAATTTAGTACTCATACATTTTTAATGAATTTAGCTAAAGCTTAGGCTATTGACAATGAATGGCCAACTCCTACCAAACGAACTAAAAAACATATAGGAAAATTTGACTCAATTCCTAATTTCATGCAATTTACCTTACAAAATTCACACACAATCTCAAGAGTTCAGACAATTTCATGCCAATAACATGTATATCCTCGTGTATATCACTATATACTCATGTATATCCTTGTTATATTAGTAATGATAACACCTACGACATGTGTGTAACATGTTGTGTATCATATATATTAGTGTATATCACACTACAAGAAAACTGTTAATTACATGGGGATTTTCCTGGGGATTAGTATGAAAATTTGCAAGAAAATAAGATTCCTGCGGATTTTCATACTAATCTCCAGAAAAATCCCCATGTAATTCACACTTTTTTTGTAGTGGATCACACATAAACTTGCATAAATATGTAGCTATATACATGATCTACATGTAATCTTAAAAATGTATATACACTTGTACTTGTGGATACACACAGATATACATCACAATAAACAAACCTAAAGCCACCATCACCACTAAAATCTGAATTAAACCGCACCAAAAATTTGCCCATGAGCTATGGTTTCAGATTTAGCTAAATTACATCCATTTGATTTAACAACACTATTTAAATTGCAAATTTTCAGTTCTCAACCTTCCAATTTTTTGCTCAGAAACAATAATTTATTCTTTGGATTTCAACAATCTAACACAAAAATCCACCTCAAATGAGTTTCAATTATCATACATAACATAATTTATTCATCTATTTATAAAACTACAACATATCTAACAAACTCATTTTGCAACAATGAGGATTGTCATTGTTTTCAAGCTTTCCCAACAATATCCACCTGATTTAAACTTAGTTTTCATATTTGAAAATTTTTAAGCTGCTTCTTCAAAATATTATACATCCTACCTTTTCGAGATTTCACTTGTAGGATTACATTGAGCATGTAATTTACATATGACAATTAAAAACTAAAAGGTCTCTCTATGAAGTTTGGTTTTAGGCTCCCAAACTTGTCAAGACGACCCGAGTCAACACATAAATGTAAGTTTTTATATTTTGAGATACATGACATCTGTTAAAATATTATGTGGTGCTTTTAATGTTTAGCAAATACCCAATTTAAGTTGATACACCTAATATATACATATATTGATTTGTTAAGTTTTAGTGCAATCTAAATTTGTATACATATATTGTATACGTCTGCAGATTTGGTGCATGCGTGCAATTTGCTTCAAGTTTTGTTATTCATGAATTTGTATACACATATTGTATACACCTTTCAATTTCGATTTGAAGTTGAACATGTTTAGATAATGTACACAACACTCTATTGAAAGTTGAACATGTTTAGATAATGTACACAACAATCTATTCATAATATATAATAGCTATATATTTTTTTTGGTAAAAATAATAGCTATATATTTAGTTATACATATCTATTTATATATAATAGGAGAAGTGTAAAGTGCCACATGTCAGTACCACAAAAAACATATTTTTTAAATAATTGAAATTAATTACAAATAATAGGATTAAAAAATAAATTACTATTTTATTTCTAAAACAGTTTATGAGAAAAGATTGTTAATTTATTAGCAAAATTACTTTAAAATCAGTAAATTAAAAAAAAAAAAACATAACTACCCTTACATTTTAAATTTTCAAATCAAGTAGTTATTAATTTTAAAATTCAAAAAGAAAATATATCACGTTAGTTTATTTAGAAGAATTTTGAGGAGTAACTTTTTAATTCCCCATTTCTCTCTTGCATGATAATACAAATCTTTTTAATTTTGATTAAGAATTTTTTTTTCTTCCTTTTTAAAACTTTATAGTTCATATTATTTTAATTTATGGTAGTTTTAAATTAAGTCTCTTTATGATATAGTCATTGATAAAGTCAAATCATTTAATGAAGGTGATCAAGATCTTTTACTATCGGAAGTTTTTTTTGATATGATGAAAAAAAAATTGCATTTATTTTTGTAACTTTTACAATTCTTATGAAAAATATTTCTCCATTTATACTCAAATTACGTCATCGACAATCAAAGTACATTAAGAAGGTCATATATGAAGTTCTCTTTAACTTTAAAAAAAATTTAACTTATATTTGAAAAAAGGCATAAATTTCCTCAAAGTCAATTACACACTTAAACTATCATGCCGATCCATTACACACTTTTACTACTTAAAAGTGAATTTTATACCACCCTAGAACGTGTAACATCACTCTCACAGTATGTGGTGTACTACACTCGCTACCACATCAGCGATACGTCAACGCCATGCCAAAAATTATAATTTTTTTAATACCCTTTTTGTTTTTTTCTTTGTTAATTAACTTTTCTTTTGCTAGCTATATTTTACACTAATTAGTTTTTAATTAATTAGTAAAATTCTCTATTAATTATATCCTCTTCATAGCAAAATTGCAAAGAAGAAGCTTTCTACAATGGCCGCCAAGAAAACTTTCCGAAATTCGAAGTTGATTCGTGTAGTGAAAGAATTTCCTCCATTCCAAAATGAATCACAAGAAGACTGCTTCAGTTTCTTCCATTGATTGACCATGAAAATCGAGCTTTCAATTGAAAAATAATAGGAAAATAACTTTCTTCCCCTTTTCAATCGATTGCTCATCTTGTTTACTAAAAATATTTCACCATAGCTCCACGACTGAGAAACCCCCAAAATTTTGCTGCGTCGATAACGTAAACAAACACAAATTAAAACCCACAAATCTGAAGTCACCTAGTACTTTTTTTATTTCTTCTTGGTAGGTTTATGGGTAAAAAAGTGGTGTTTTTGAAGTAACTTGTTACTACATTGCTTCTTGTTATTGATTCATTTAAGCTTATTTGTGTGTGAAGAAGATGAGAAGGGTGAGGTATGAAGAAGAAGAGATGTGGGGGGAGGATATAAGGAGAATTCTGATTTTTTTAATTATTTGTTTTACTTTAATAATTATTTGATGCGCATGATTTGTTTTTGTTTTTGTTTTTATTTTGCCACGTCAGTTTTAGGGGGTAAATAAATTTACTTTTAAATAGTATAGGTGTGTAATAGGTCATTATGATAGTTTAAGTGTGTAACTGACTTTTCAGTACAAGTTCAGGGAGAATCTATGTTTTTTCCCTTTATATTTAAGTAGTTCATCCGAAGAAAAATATCTATATTGAATCATAGTTACTTATAACGATATTGAAGTCATGTTATGAGATGATACATGCATTGAAAAATATATTGATAGAGGATTCTGGCATTGTTACGAAATCTATGTGGTGAATGGAGGTCTTAGGTCTTTTAATGGAGAAAGTGATGAAATGAGGGAGAAGATGTGAAATTGAAGGAAAGGATGAAATGAGTGGGGAAAAGAGTGAAATTAGGGATTTAATTCGTCTATGTGGAGGTGGAGCCTATTTGGCGTGCAATGTGGAGTCCATATGACATTTAACACACACATGGATACTTCCGTTAACTATAAGGGTAGGTTTGCCCAATAGTTTGACAGGAAGGGTATTTTTGAGCCGAAATATAGTTTATGAGTATATTTAAGCTATTTAAGATAGTTTAAGGGTAGTTTTGGGCCTTTTCCATTTTCTTATTTCAGTTCAAAAGGTCAAATATCCAAAGACGGATCCTAACTACCAAAAAGGATGTGGGCGTAGTGAATGAGGCTTTTTCTGCTCTCCTGAATCAGAGTTTTGGATTCGAGCTCTTGATATGAAATTTTTTGAATAAAAAGCACTTCCTCCTAATGATCCTACGTAGCACGAATCCAGAATAGACAGACTTCAATGTTGCATACCTTAAAGCTTTTCAATTAATAAACATTGAAGAATTAATTAAGAAAAGAAAAAAGAAGAAGATAAAACTTACTTGGATTTATCTGATTAAGCCCAATGCCTAATTAGAAGTCCAAATACTGCTAAAACTTGGTGATTGAAGTCGTCAGACCATTTAATTTGGAAGAACATATATTATATTATCATAATATATCTTCTGGACGGTAATTTATAAACCTTTTATATCTGAACATGATACTAATAGAGCAGTTGAATCTGACTTTTTGGCTTACCAACTTATGAGTCAAAGTTAAAATTCATTCCTTTTTATTCATTTTTCTTATTTTAATTCCAAAAAATAAATATTTATAATTATTTTTTTAATTTTATCCAAATACCATAAAATATTTTAATCCAACAGGCTTTTTTAAGTCTTTTCTTATTCTTTTATTTATTCAATTTAATACATATTGCACTAGAAAAATTAACTACTACTACTAATTAATAAATTAATTGAGATTTGTGTCACTCAGAAAAAGGCAAGCTATGAGTTACTTGTATTGTTTTTTATTAGTATGAACACAAGTATATATTTATGAAAAGATAGTTAGAGATTTTAGATCCCAAAAAAGAGGACAAGTGGAGAAAATAAGGCGTGGAGGAGAATGTTGATTTGGACTTTTTTTATTCGGTGTTCAATATTCGTATTAAAGTTTGATTATTTTGGATTCATGATACGTAGAGTCGGATCGTCTCAACAAGTTTGGAGGCATAAAGCAAGACCGTATGAAGTAAGAATGTTAACAATAAATTTTTTTAATGAAGTTGAGAGCATCTAATTAAGGATCTCTATTGCATTTTTTTATGAAATAAGTTATATCATATTTAATTTAAAAATGAGGGTATTTAAAATATCCGCACAACACACGGACACAAATATTAGTTATGTATAACAAGATAAAGTTTTAGATATTAATATCGTGAACGTGAAGAATCGATGCCAATAAGATTATCTTCATTTATGTACACAAATAATAAGAATAGACCAAACATATACATAGCTTCTTTAAGTTGTCCCAAAATAATTAATATCATTTAATAAATATTTAAGATTCCTTTTCAATAAACAAATACCAAATAAATATAGTAATCTTAAATTCAACAATTTCAACAACTTTTTATTTTTTTTATTTTTTTTGGTAAATCTCGAAAATGAGTAATTGATTAATAAAAAATATGAAAAAAATATAAAATTAACGCCAAAAATTCACAAATAAATATAGTAACTTTAAATTCAACAATTTCAACAATTTTTTTTAATTTTAGTAGTTCAATTAGTTGACTATATGAATTTATACTTTATTGGTGATAGTTTGATTTATTTTTAGTTCACTATCGTTAATTTCTTCAAACTCATCCCAAAAAAATGAATTTAAATTTTACATATTATTTTAATTTTCCTTAAATAATTTTTCGCCCATTTATTTTTAAATCCAAAGTTTCTCAATGAATTTAAATGAAAATTACGTTAAAAGTTAAAAGAAGCTGAAAAAGGAAGACAGTGGTGATGAGAAAGAAAAAGTAAAGAGAAAAGATTAAGCTAGCGTTTGGTCATAAATTTCTAAATATTTTTGGCAAATATTATTTGGGTGAAAATTTGGATGAAATTACACCATGTATTTAACCATAGTATTTGGGAAACACATTTCACTTTTTTAGAAAAATATGATTTATACCCATAAGTTTTAAAAACTTCAAAACTAACCATAAATTTGTATTACAAATCAATTGGATCTTCGTTGCAACAAATAACAAGTAGTGTCCATGACACTGGAGCAATGTGGTAGTTTGGAGTGAGTGCAACAAGCATTATTCCATACATCGTGAAGTAAACAAAACACATGACTTCGTTACCCTGAGCCGACTGTTCATCATTTTCATCAACAACCATATCATTACTTTCATATTCACTGAATATTTCATCACTATTTTGGTGTTCACGTAAAAAATTATGTAATACAACGCAAACTACTATAGAGGGTGTTTTTGTAAAAAATAAAAGTTTGGTGTAAAATTTCAATTTTTAAAAGATCTCAAATAATGAGATTTGACCCAAATACTAAAAAAAACTAGTATTTGAAAATTTGGGATATTTGCTAAATAATGACAAATTGTATGAACAAACACTATTTATCAATTTTTTCTCCAAATATTATTTGAAAAATCTATGATCAAAAATTTAGAGGAGTAAAAGAGTAAGAAATTGAAATAGTGGGTCCCACAATATACGAATGGCAGCCAAAGAGCCCTCATACAACTTACAATAAGTGTGCCTCGTACAAAATAAAAGTTTTTCGTAATTACATATCAAATACCCACTATCTAAGAAAAAAGTGGTTTCGTTGTTGGTAACTTAACCAAATGATCAAACACTCCTCTTTAATTTAATTAATAATCAACAATAGTTGGTACTTGGTACCGACATTTTTAAAAAAAAAAAAAAGATAACAATTACATAAAAATAAAAAAATAAATATTTTGTCCATGCCTCATTTTTTTTTCACAATTTCACAGTAAATTTCCGATTTTCCAATAACATAGCTCGTTGCAAATCACCTAACCCAATAACAGAACAACTAAACACCACTCTCTGCGATCTATTTCCGTCACCGGCAGCCTCGTTTTTCATGCTCCACCACCGTAATCCGCCGTCGTTTTTGAACTCACAACCTACTATCTCCTCCGCCATCTCCGACGACTTGCTCATGTACGCATAATCTCCAGCTAAACAAACACTAATCGAAGAAACTCCATATGTTTCACTCTTAACCTTCTGAATCAACGCCGCCGGCATTTCCCCCAATTCCTCACACTCAAAATTCTCCGTATTCACTTTCCAAATTTTAACTCCGGCCACATTTTCAGAGTCTCCGATCATTCCAATCAGGATCAATCGATTGTTCGCAAACCCGATAATCGAGTGAAAAATACGTGGATCTGGCCTTAAATCGTACGGACCTGACCAATTCTTAGTTTTCGGATCGAAACAGTAAGTAACTCCGGTGAATTTCTCGGCGACGACAAGTTTATCTCCGGTGGTAGCGATTGACAGCCACGTAGACGCCGCAGAGTCTTTGAGTATCGCCGGCATTGATTCACACGTTTCCCAAGTGTTCGTTTCGTTATTGTAAATTTCTACAGCTAATGGATCATCTTCAAAATCGCACGTGCCACCGGCAATGACGATTGAGCCACCTACATAACCCACGATAGGATCGGTTCTCCACACGCGCGGTGCATCCACGTGATGCCACGTGAGATTCATCGCGTCGTGTGAGAACGATAGCTTCGATGGAGAAAGCATGTAGAGTAAATTCGAATGAGATGATCGGAGTGCGGAGACATACTTAATAGATGGTTGAGATATCTCGACCCATACATTTGAGCGAGGGTCATAACCATGTACCGAAATGTCATAAGGTGAGCGAGTGCATTGAGTGTGGATAATTAGCCAAGGCTTCGGCTTGTTGAAGCATTTGAGAGAAGAAGTAACGGCTCGATTCCATGATTTTGAAACGCACGAAGAAGGAACTAAGTCGACAAGTGGCACATGTGAAAGAATAGTTTCTAATACATCTCCATGAATAGGGGCTTCATCCTCAAGAATAATTGCCATTTTAGTTGGTAGTTTGAAATTTTGAATTTGTCAAAAATGAAATGTTTTGTTGTAACACTAATGTTTTTTTGAAGAGAATAGGGTTGAGTATGTTATTTATATTGGAGAAATGGATAAGAGTTGGTGAGAGCACTTGGGAATTTTTAGGTTCGTAGAAATGACACATGTCCTACTAGACACTTTGTAGTTGTAAAATGTTGACTCACCAACAACAATGAGCCAGGTCAACTCTAAAAAGAGTGACTTTTCCGTCCTAATTGACGTGACACTGTTTGAAATTATGAGAATAAAATAATTTAATTATATATAAATTATGTAAAAAAATATTAATAAGTTATAATAATTAATAATTTAAAATATAAAATAAATTATTATATTTTTATTTCAAAACTCGTATCATATAAATTAAGACGGAAGAAATAATTGTTGGTGGTATATCACTTTTAGTGGCAGACTAGTTTGTTGTGAATCGTCGTGAGTAGCAGAATATTTCGTCAAAGACCAACGAGTCCTTCGTAAATGGAGGCGCTAGGATATTGGGCGATTTCAACTCTGAAAAATATTTCAATCATAAAAAATAAAATAAAAAAAATACACTAATTAATAAGATTAAATAAAGTGACTGTAAATACAAACAAATATTTCTTAATAAAAATATTAAAAGTTCTTTTATCATCTTGTCACATCTGTTATAAACATTATACATTATTATAACATCTACTTATATATTATGACACTGTTTGCATTGAGAATAAATTTATATTAGGGGCGGAAATGTTGCGTTATAAGGAGAATAAATTTGTTTTCTTGCGTTATATTCACTTTTTTCAATGGATTTTTACTGTTCAAATATTATTTTTTATTATATGTCCCTTTTATAAGAGATAAATAAAAAACAATTTACTATAAGCGATTTGTTGTAAATAGAAGGTGTGTTTGGTATATAAAGAAAACAAAATATAAATGTATATTTACGGTGTGGAGGAAAATATAAATATTTTTTAAAATGTCTTTTTTATGTTTAGTTGGAAAAAAAAATCGAAAAAAATAATTCTTAAAAAATGAGAAAAATAACTTCCTCAATAAAAGTAGGAAAAAACAAAATTCTAAAAAAAGAAAGAAAAAAAAAAGGTCTATGGGTGTGTTTGGTATGAAGGAAAATGTTTTCCTGGAAAACAAATATATTTTTGACTTATTTCTCATGTTTGGTTGATGAGTAGAAAATATTTTTTGGAAATTTTTTTTAGTGTTTGATTTATAAATGAAAAATGCTTTTGAGAAATATCTTTTATTTTTACTAGAGTAGAAAATATTTTTTGAAATTAAAAATATTTTTTAAAAACAAACTTAATTTTTTTTTTTAGTTGGGGGGGGGGGGGGGGGG